>WTXG01000479.1:0-19650 GCA_022496185.1 Multifurca ochricompacta | reverse complement strand
TGGCAGCGCGGGCCAGTGTGGAGGTATTCGCACGTGGTTTCTTATTCAGGCAGTCTCAGACCAAATGTCCTCACCTACCGCATTCGAAACATCGGCCTTCTTTTTTGTATTGTTCTTTCTCTTCGACTGTTACCGCTTTCTTTATGACTTCGGGGGTTGAGACATCGTGATCACGTCATCGATAGAATGTAAATTTATTACCACGTGGTGGCGTGTTGGTTGTGGGTCTCATGCCAAGGGCATCTTTACTGTATAACCAGTTAGCGTGATGCTTCCTGGCAGATGCTGCTGCTTTGTCGAAGGTTCTGGGTTGATCAAATAATAGCATTGTTTGAACAAGACGCGTGGGGAGGCCTCGGTGGAAGTATTGCCGAGCGGCCGGATCATCGATGTGAAGTTCTGCCCTTGTGGCCAGCGTGCAAAATTTGGCGATATAGTCATCAATATTAGCATCGCACATTTGTAATCGGTCTAGTGCGTGTAGTGCCTTTTGTCCTGCCGCTATGTCAGCCCACGCTTCTCGGAAAATCTGTTTGAATCTGGCCCAAATGTATGGAACTCGGATGTTCCCCTCTTTGATGTCGGTCAACCACTTGATTTGATCCACTACCCATCGGTCTACCCTGGGTCCTCGTATCAATCCCAAGGTGTAGGCCACTCTGGTTCTTTCATTCTGGACTGTGGCCACGGTTTCATTCAAGCTGAAGAATAATTCGAGTTTGGCCAACCAATCCATGGCCGTGTCGCGATTTCCTTCGAAGAAGGGTGGTGGTACACCTGTCATGGTTCCACCTCCAGGGTTCATTATTCCTATGCCTGAAACTGGTGGGTCCAGTGGTGGTTCGTCGGGGTGTCTTCCCCCTGTTCGCGTGGTTGTCGGTCTCTCCTCTGGGCTTCGTTCAGGTCGACTGGAGTGCGTTTCAACAACGTCTTCCTCCGCGGCCCTTCGCGCCTGTCTGGTATTTGGTCTTGCCGCCATTGTTTGTGGGGTAGCGGTTCTGGTGTCAATGTCAATTGTGTCGTCGTCTGTTGCTAGTAACGCGAATCGGTTGTGGAGATCAAAGGGTAAGTCTTCACTTTCTTGAGGTTCTAATTCTTCAGCTGGCAGGTATCGTCATGGGGATGTCTCGTCGAAGGACGTTTGTTCGGACGGTGGGGTTCTGGGCTCGCATGTTGAAGATGTCGCGATTGGGTGTCGGGCAAGGGACGCATCGTCGTCACCTTGCAGTTCTGGTGAGTTCTTCTGTTTAGTTCTTTGTAAAGTCTGTTCTTATGTCACAGCTAGGTGCAACGCTGTGTCGAGGTTCTGGGTTTCAAGGTCGTTCTATCAAGTCTTCAAGTTCTTCTAAGTCAAGTCAAGTTAGGTCAAGGTATGCTGGTCAAGGGCACGTGCGCAAGACGAAGTCGAGCAGAGACGCTAAGTCTTGCCACAAGTTTCTGGGGTCGAAGTCCTCCTAAGGCGCAAGCTTAGAAGGTTCAAGTGGGGGTTGTTCAGTCCAGTGAAGTGAGTTCTAAGCACCTGTATTGAATACAGAAGAACAGACTTAACGTCTTGTCCTTTCTGCTAGGTCTTTATATACATGTATGCTAGATAAGGGGACTATTCTGGTAGTTACTAGAGCTTTCACTAGACAGTCTAATGGTTGTACAGTAGAATGTCCCAGAATGATATAGATAGTGGAGGGGTTACGCCCTCTACTACTGATCAGTAAGCAGATGAGTAAGGTTCTCAGTAAGCAATCAGTCAGCAGTATGAATGATAAGTCATGAGTCCTTTATCAGCAAGTCATGTGGTAGGTGTAGCATAATGAGAAAGAAAAAAGAAAGAAGAAAAAAACAAAGTAAGTCACATGTCTTCAACCCTTGTACCAGCCTATGAAACCGTCACAAGTATATACCCGGTTGGAATCCCTCATCCCAAACTTCTCAATAATAGATAAAACGTAGGCTGCTTGGTCAATCTCCAGTGTCTTATTAGGACGATCCCTGGTGATGTTAACTCCAAGGTATGACTGGATTTCTCCCAAGTCAGTCATCTCATATCGACTAGATAGTGATGACTTCAGCCACGTTATTTTATCATTGGAAGATCCAAGTATAGTAATGTCATCTACATAGAGAATGACATAAAGTGAATCATCCCCCTCCTTTTGATGAAACACATATACTCCTGCATCAGAGTATGTCCGAGTAAAGCCTAGTTCATTAAGAACTCCATGGAATTGAAGGTTCCATGCTCGGGAGGCTTGTTTGAGGCCATATAAGCTTTTTGTAGCCTACAAACTTTGGACTCTTGACCAGCAACGATGAAACCAGCTGGTTGCTCCATATAAATTTCCTCATCCAGATCGCCATGTAGGAATGCCGATTTGACATCCATCTGGTGGATTTCCCAATCCTCTAGCATAGCTAATGCTAGTAATAGTCTAAGTGACTCAAATCTGGCGACTGGGGAAAATGTTTCGTTGAAGTCCACTCCTTCTACTTGGGTGAACCCTTTTGCCACGAGCCTAGCACGAAACCGTCCATCTGGTTTCAGCTTAAAAACCCATTTTGACTTGACCGCCTTTCTTCCTTTTGGAAGATCTTCAAGGCGCCACACATTAAGTTTGTCTAAGGCATCAATCTCATAATTACATGCCTCAAGCCATTCATTGGCATTATCAGACTGCATTGCCTCCTGAAAAGTCAGGGGATCTCTATAAGAGACTCCTGCGGCATTTAGCAATTCCATATGCCAAGTCTGGAAGAACCCTGCACAAACTCAGCATTATCCTCATTGTAAAATCGAGGATTCATGCACGTGAAGTTTGGGACAGGCAGTATCAAGATCTAAATCTTCCTGCACAGCCCTGTCACATTGTTGAGAGCATGGACTTTCCCTAGTAAATACTGGTTGGGAAATTTTGCCACATTCTTCTTAGATTGTCTCTTGGCACGGTTCTTTGGGGGAGTTCTGATGGTTCCATGATCTGGGAGGAGGCGTCTGATATATGTTATATCATGTGACTCATTTTCGGGTGTGGTAGGCTCAGGATTTACTTGAGGAGGTTCCACTACCTCCTGTTCCTCAACCTGGCATCCTTGTCTTCAGGAGCCTGAGGAACTGTGGCTATTGCTGGTTGAGGCTGGACAGGCCTCTCAACTTCTAATACAAAAGGTGTAACCTTTTCCTTTTGTTTCCCTTGCTGTCCTTGGCAAGGTTGGATGGGAAGGATCCTTCATCAAATGTCACATCTCTTGACAATACGAAGGATCGAGTATGCATATCCCAAAGAAGATATCCTTTGGAGTGGGGTGCATACCCGACAAAGACTGTCTCCCTGGCTTTATGATCCAGTTTACGTCTTTTATCCTCTGGGACAGTGTAATAGGCTAAGCAGCCAAAATTTTAAAGTATGAAACATCTGGAATGTCCCCATCCAGAAGTTCAAGGGTGTCCTCCACTTATTAGAGCGGATAGGCATTCTATTGTATATGTGACAGGCTGTTCGCACTGCACATTCCCAGAAACCAAGGGAAAGACCAGCATGATGCAGCATACTGGTCACCTTTTCCATGATGGTTCTGTTGAACCTTTCAGCCCTTCCTTCTGTTGTGGGGAATATGGCATTGTCAATTTATGCTCTATGCCAGCCTTCTCAAGTATTGACTTCAGCTCCCTATTGACAATTGCCACCTTGGTCAGTATGTAAGGTCTTTATTTTCTTGTCTGTTTTATTTTCCAAGAATGCCTTAATGTTACTGAAGACTGATGTAAATTCACTTTTAGCTTTCATAGCAACAACTAGAGCTGTCCTGCTAAAGTCGTCTATGAAAGTGGCGAAGTATAGGTTTCCTTGAATTGAAGTACATTGCAAAGGACCGACTAGGTCACTATGAATGACTTCCAAGGGTGCTGAAGCTCTTTTTGAGAGGGAGGGAATGGAAGACGGTGTGATTTTCCCATTTCACAGCCATAACACGGCTTGTCTTCCACTTGGCTATTATCTATACTAAGGCCTTTAACAGCCTTAGGAGCATATCTTTTGAGGGCCTCTTTTGACATATGACCCATGCGCAAATGCCAGGTTTCAAGGCTAGTTGATGCAGATTTGTGGGAAGCAGTATTTAGATTCTGCATAGTTTTCCCAAAGACCCAATAGAGTCCCATAGCCTTGATACCTTCCGCTATAATTGCATTATTGTACTTTATTTTGACCTCAGATGGAGAGAACTCCACTGAACCGCCTTTGTCTGTGATGCAGCTAGTCGACAGTATTCTTCACTGCCAGGCATGTAAAAGACATTATTTAACTCTAACTCATAATTATTTCGAGTTTTGAGTATGACTTTGCCTGTTCCTTCAACTTGGACTACAGATCCATCACCTATTGTCACCGAGTGCCCTTGTGAGGGTAATACTCAGAGAAATCATCTAAGTATGGTGTAAATGAGTGGTGGCTCCGCTGTCCATCATCCAAGGGTTGCTGCCATCATCGACCTCTTGCATATGTTCGGTCATCATATAAAGTGAAATGCGAGGTGTCTCATGCACCTCCTGTATTCTGCCACTACCATTAACTACGGTAGCTACTTGTGTGGAGTTATTATGTACACTGGGGCCTTGCCCCTTCCTCTTGTTGCCCTTTTTGCCTGCATCAGCATTGGCTCTGTCCTGTTTCCTTTGCCAACATTCATTTGCCTTGTGGCCCGGCTTCTGGCAATAGAAGCAGGTGACATCATTGGACGATGATGCACCTGCAGGAGGTGGCGTGAAAGATACTTGTTTTTGTTTTTGTTTTTGTTGACATGGGCTGCCTTGTTAAGGGCAGCCCCAACACCACTTCCTGCGGGGCCAGCAAGTCGGCTTTCCTCATTTAGGAACCTTTGTACAAGGTCCTGAGGAGAAAGACGGTCAGGAGGACCTGATGCCAGGATGGAGCCAGCAATGGCATTGTAGGATGGAGGTAGGGATTGGAGCAAAATAAAGCTCAACTGGAGATCAGAGATCTCCATCCCATTTTCCTTGAGAGTACTCCTCACATCCAACACATGCTGCAACTGGGGTCTGAATTGCTTTCCTTCTTCCAAGCGGAAGGAGGATACAGAACACCACAAGTTGTAGGTGGCCATGCTACCCACTGAGCCGTAGAGCGATTCCAAACGCTCATACTTGGCATTGACAGAAGGATAAGTTCTGTCGGAGGCAATCTGAGAGTATGTTCTGGTGATGTAACCATTACCAGAACTCCCATGAGGACTTCCTCCACCCTATTCCATTCCTGGTACATAGGCTCAGACCAAAGCACAAAACGCTTGGCATATTCGTCATCCTTTTCTCCATCCTCTGGCTTGGGAGGATTGAGGAATTCAGGGGCATCATGTGTGATGTGCCTCTTCATCCCATTGATCCTCAGCAGGGCAGTGAACGACACTGACCACTGCTGCCAGTTGGAGCCATCAAGTTTGTTGAACTTGAAGGTGGGTGGGAAGACAATGGAGACATTTGAGATGATTTAAAAGGTGTTTGATCCTGGTTCCAAGGAGCAATTAGAACCAGTTGTCCAGGTCTCATTGAAGAGGGCCCATCCATTCTGTGGCGCTATGCTTCAGAACTTAAAAAAGTCCTGCCTCTGATGTGCGACTTCTAAGTAGTATAGTAGACTATCTAGCGCCATCTACAACAAGTCCTAAGCCCACATCAGGGGGACGTTGTGTAAATAGATGGGGAGTCATGTCATGGAGGAGCCAACCGCAAGTTCCACTAGAGACAAAGGGTATAGAGCCCTTCCTCTAGTGCTGGTGGTGGAGTCCATGATTAAGCCCTAGATGATTGGGGCCATGACTATAGTAGACTATCAGGTTTCCTCTGGTTGGGGCAAACCCCCAATGAAAGCAGTGGGTACTCCTGCCCAGAGACAAAACCCTCTAGCTACTGTGTATATACTATAGTAGTTCAAGCCTACTTGTATCGAGCCCAAGCGTCATGGGAGTGACTACCCATGCCTTGTTCTAGACCCTAAACTCTACCTGCAGGTCGCTAAACCTGGCTTACGGATCGAGCCAAGCATTGACTGAACCTATAGCCCCAAGCCTTCTGGGCAAGTGGCCTACTAAGACTAACTATGGGACGAAAACCCAGCTACATCTATGAATACTATTTACTTAGAGCGCACATGAGGAACTTAAGGTGTTTCACCCACTTAGGGTCCCTCATCACCTCTTGCAAGAATCCCCTGAGGGACTAGCCAGACAGATCAAGGTGGGCACATGAAGCGCACCACCTTGTGGACAGTTAAGGGCAGGAGAAGTATGAAATTGAAGCTCACTGGTAGACTGATTGGGAAAGAAGAAGTCTTGAAGCTGGTGAGCTTTGATGAAAGGTTGGACTGATCAAAAAGAAGAACAGATCAGTAAGGCGTGCTCAGGGCCCATAACCTGTGAAACAGGCATGTGCGCAGCATACTGACTGTGAAAGTTAGCGGGTTAGGCTAGAAAGACAAGTTACTTCAGAGGTAGAAGAAACTCTATTATACTATACTACACACCTAGAAAGACAAGTTCTATATACAGAGTTAGTCTAAGGTAGTGAAGATAGTAGAGAGGACAACTTACACTTCAGAGGTAGAAGAAACTCTGAAGTGTAAGAGATGAAACAGACACCCTTTTATACTATCCAAGGGATGGTCTGTGCACTGGGAATAAGTCCACAAGTGCCGGACAGAGTCCAAACAATAAACATGAGGGAATAGAGCTATTGGCTACAACAGAAATCACATGTTATCTAGTGCATCAGTCAGCTACTGCGGAATGTTACGAACCCCGTCTCTTCCGACTTTCTTCTTCTTACCTAACGACGACCCCTCCTTGCCACCTACCTTACACTATCAGATCACGTCTCCATCGTGGGATCCTTCACATGCCCTGCTCCCTTCCCCGTGACCGCATTTGCCTTTGTTTGTGCCACTGTACTTATGTTTGGACTCTTATCTTCTATCTCTTATCCCTTATCGTTATGACCGGACACTTACTTAATTCCCTATCAGAAGCTCGACTTTACGCCGTCCGCTTCCGTATATTTGGGCCCACTTTGACTCCGTTATCTTATCTATAGACGCCCATTCGATTACGTATATAAGTCCGCTGTAACTACATTGTAGACTTCAGACTCGACTTATTGAATACATCGGTGTTTGTCTTCTGGACTCTCCTTTGAACCCCTTTGACTCGATCGTCTCAGTGCTTTTGGCACTTTCCACTCAACTTTGTCATTAGGGAACGGCCCCTTTGACTTAGACTCTGTCACCTGAAACTCCAAGAGGTCCTATTGGCCTCTTATCTGAATACACGACGAAGCCGTCGCACAAGTCGTGCGGAACGTCTCACACCGGACGTAACATCAAGTCGAGTCTCTCACAGTGGCTTCCAGCCGCAGTCAGACCCTCTTCCGCGAAGAGCTCATCGAGCGCAGAGACGAGAATAATCTTTCACAGCAAGTACTTGGCTCTGCCGCCTGGAAAGACTTTGAAACCGAGTTTGGATACTACGTCTATCACGACGGAAGATACCAACCAGTAGAATACGACGACGAGAAAAGAGTTTGGTATTGTATCCGATACTCGGACAGTCGAAACTCTTGGGTCACAACCAGACCTGCCCCACCCGAATTCGGACTAGGCCCGTGGAGAGAAAACCCTCCGGCCATTGTCACGGACTCCGAACCAGAGGAGTACGTAGAAGAACCCAGTGAAGAAGAAGCACCGGCATTAGCAAGGACTACGTCTCCGGTTGCACCCGAAGTTGTCATGATCAGAGCCCCTGCTTTGACAACTCCACAGATATCGATACAATCCGCCAACACAGTAACCCCATTCTACCAGAATATGTCGACAATTGCCGCCCAACTCCCCAACCCAGCCCCGCCAGCCCCTGTGGCACTGCCACCGAACATCCCTCCCCCCTCTGGACGTCTGTCTGGAGTTTTACCCCAAACATTCACTGGGGATCGCTCGCAGAGCAAGAAATTCATGTTGGAGTTCACGACGTTCAAGAACTTCAATCATGATGTCCCACAGATTGTTAACCCATTCCAAAGGGCCAATCTGTTTCTGTCCTTGATCCGAGGGGATGCAGTGGATGACTGGACAATGGAGCAATTAGAATGGCTGAACGAGCAGGTTGAGGGTGGGCGTCAAACTACAAGTGAAGGTCTTTGGGAGACCATCGCCGAAAGGTTTAAGGATGCCTTCACCAACGGGCAGGCCAAACAGAAGGCCGCACGAGAACTAAAGTCCCTCAGGATGGAGAAGGGAGAGCTTGATGCATATGTAGCCAAGTTCAGGAGTCTGGCCAATAGAGCTGGCTATGACACAGACGAGGAGGCCATGTTAGACCTCTTCTCCCAGGGATTGCCCAACCCCCTGGTTAAAAACATCATACAATTCCATCACCCCCATGATTGGGACACCTGGGTCGATGCCGCTCGACGGCAACAACAAGACTACTTGGATTTCCAAACGCGATTTGGAGTCGATACCAAGAAGGGAAAGACCAGAGATCAGTGGAAGGCCGCCTTCGGAGTCAAACCTGTCCAACACACCCAGCGAGACCCAAACGCTATGGACACCTCCGCAGATCGAGCCCGAGCCCGGGCGACACTTACGGAAGACGAGCGGCAGACACTAATGAAAGAAGGACGCTGCTTCCGTTGCAGAGCATTGGGACATATGTCCCGGGACTGTCCCAAGAAGGGGGCACGAGTTGCTGTCGCCACGGTGACACCGGAACACCCCATTCAGAACAACCCCCCCACCGTGGACAAGCGGTCAAAAGAAGAAAAAGCTCAAGAAATATGGGCTAACATGATGAAGGAAAGTGAGGAAGTGCGCGCCATACTGGTAGAGAAGGCGTTTGCAAAGAAGGATTTTTGTTAGGCTCAAACCCATCGGCCTGGGCACGAGCACTCCATGTTACCTCTGTGTATGCTAGTCGATTCAAATCATTGAAAATACCAGTCCATTTTGAAACTACACAGAGGACGGCCGATCGAGATATTTTGGTGGACTCAGGAGCCACGGATAATTTTATTCACCCACGACTGCTTAAAACAATGGGCTTGGGACGGCTGGCACTTCCCCAGGAAAAGAACATTTGGAATATTGATGGAACGGCCAATCGTGCGGGAAAGATCACTCATTACACGGATCTGCAGGTCCAGGTTGGGGAAGCGACAAAAAACATTCGCTTCTTAATCACGGATTTAGGAGACGAGGACCTCATTCTAGGATACCCGTGGCTCGCTGCCTTCGAACCCAAGATCAATTGGGCGGATGTGACTATGGATAAAGAATCGTACCCCACTATTATCACATCAATGGGCTACAATTACGCAGTTAGACACTCGACAATCAACGCCACCGGCATAGAGGAAGAGGACCCAGGCTACTGCTATGTCACCAAGGCATCAGAATTAGCTCAAAAGGCAGTACAGGGGCAGACAGAAAAGACATACAGCGACATAGTGCCAAGCGTCTACCATCGGCATTGGAGGGTATTTTCCGAGGAAGAGTCCCAACGCTTTCCACCCTTGTTACGTCCGGTGCGGGACGTTCCACACGACTTGTGTGACAGCGTTCGTTCGTGAGCAGATAAGAGACCAATAGGGTCCCTTTGAGTAGTGTATGAGAGGTCAAAGTCGAAGAGGCTGCGCTCTAAGACGATGTTAAGCGGAAAGTACCAGAAGTACTGAGAGGGTCGAGTCAAAGCGTCCAAGGGAGAGTCCAGAAGACAAGCACCGATGTATTCAATAAGTCGAGTCTGAGGTCTACAATCGTAGCTACAGCGGACTTATATACGTAATCGAATGGGTGTCTAGGGATAAGATAAGACCGAGTCATGTGGGCCCGAATATTCAAAAGCGGAGGGCGTAAAGCCTAGCTTCTGATAGGGAATTAAGTAAGTGTCTGGTCGTAAAGATAAGGGGACAAGAGATAAGAGATAAGCGATAAGGGGGTCATTCATAAGTACAACGAGCCAAACAAATGTAAAGCAGATCACGGGGAGGGAAGCAGGGCACGTGACGGGTCCCAGGACGGGGACGTGATCAAGAAGTGTAGAGTAGGAGGACGGGTGGGGTCATCATTGGGGATCGTGAAGAAAAGTGGGTTGCTAGGCAAGGGCCGTAACATCACCCCCTCTTCTGGCTCTAGCTGTCCCAGCTAGAAACGACTCGTACCGTCATCATCCTGCACCAGGTCCAGATAATCGTCAGCTACATTACGATCATCCATGGTGTAATTTTCCTTGTCTTCGTCTTGGGGACACCGATGGGCGCGGAGGAAGCCATAGGGACCGCGCTGTCCACACGAATGACAGAGATCGTGGACGGGGCAATCCAACTCGCGGTGTCCCGCGTTGTGACGTAGGCACTTGCCGCACCAGCCGGACGGATTGATGATTGTCGGGGGAACGCCTACACGGCGGAAAATGCAGAACCGGCTCCAGTGCAGGTTGCTGCGACAGTGGCGACACCACTTGCGGTTGAGGGGACAGTTCCAGCTGATATGGTACTTACTGTCGCACCGCCAACACGTTTCCCCGCGCGGATTTTCGTGCATCCGCGGCATCTCGAACCGGTTGGGCAGCAGCGTCGGTGCGGCTCCCAGTGACCGTGGAGGGAGAGGTCGTGCGTATGTGTCAGCGTACCTTTCGGCGATGGTCTGGTACGCATCTCCCGTCTCCAACCTTTTCCGGATCTCCACCAACTCCTGCTCGACCTGGAACATCCCACTCGTCAGCCTTGTCATCATCTTCGCGTGTTCTTTGTACTGTCGATTGAGCGTTGTTCGCAGTGTCAGGTTCTTCCGCAGCCTCATCACTTCGGCCTTGAGGCGCGGAAGACGCATGTCATTAAGTACTTCATCAATCGCAAAGGCGCGGGAGTCTTCCGCGGCCAAATGTCCCAACTGTTCGTCGCTCATTGTGTGATGAAGCCGTCCTGTATATCGTTCTTCCAGATAGACTGGGGCCCCGTAGACGGGACCTCCTTTCCTCATGCACCCCGCGACATCCATTCCTCCATTGGTGTAGAAGATGTACTTAGCTATCGCTTTGGTACCATCCGCCATGGTGATCTCGAGCGGGAAATACATTGACGAGTTCGGATTATTGGCAAAGAACGGGAACTCGGGGACGTCATCGTCCAACGCCATGCCCGCCAAGTCATTTGGGTGCGGCTCTTCGCAATGTTCAAAGTCGTCGTTGGGGTTGGGTGACTGATTCTTCACGCGTTCTTCCGCAGCTTCATAGTCAATGGGAGAGGAGGGGCGAGTGGAGGGATGAGCAGAGGGGAAAGCTTCCACTACCACATGAGTGGCAGTGAAGGCGTCGACGGCAGCAGAGGCAGCAATGGAAGAGGAAGACATATCGATGGTAAGTTAGGACGTTGCTGGTGAAGCGTTGTTCTGGGGGAAAAGTTGGGAGTCTGCTCTTCTTTTAAATGTTCTTGGGCGCTTGGGGGTGTCGTAAGTGAAACTCCGCGATCAGGTCCGGGGCAAAGATATCCCCGGCTGGTTCCCACGAGTTGTCAGAGTCTGGGAAACCTTTCCACTTGATCAGGTAAAACAACTTGCGCCCTCGGCCTTGTCGCTTCGAGTTTAGGACGCGTTCTACTTCCCATTCTTCTTCTCCGTCGATAAGGTCAGGTGGGGGCCTCGGGAAGTTCTCTCCATGAATGGAGGTTTCCTTATATGGGGTCAAGAGCTTGGCGTGGAAGACAGGGTGGATCTTCCATTTCAGCGGCAATTGTAGTTCATATGACACATTTGACAGCTTCCTTGTGATCCGGAAGGGCCCGTGACGTCGGGGCGCTAGTTTGGCTGAGGGGTGTGATGTGTGGATATTTTTTCCCTCAAGCCACACCCAGTCATTGGTCTGATAAGGTGTGAAAGTGCTTGGCTGGGCGGTCAGAAGCTGCTGTGCCTTTACGAGGTTGTCATAGGCCGATTGTCGTAACTCTTCCCATTGGCTTATCCGCTGGGTTACGGAAGGGACTTGAGTGGGCTTATCTACCCATGTGGTGCGCGGGGTCCAGCCCATGATAAGGGAGAAGGGAGTGGTCTTCGTGGTGCCACTGGGCCACGAGTTGTGAGCGAACTCCGCAGTTGATAACCATTCTGCCCAGTCGTCTTGTCTGCTGTTGCACCAGAATCGGAGGTATTGTTCAAGCCACTGATTTGTCCGCTCGGACTGCCCATCCGTCTGTGGATGATAGGCCGTGGAGATGTTCTGCGCTATGTCCAACTTTTTGCATAGGGCTCTGGCGAATGCTGATGTGAACCTGGTATCACGGTCGGATATGATCTTCTCGGGGAGTCCATAATGGCGGTATACATGATTTAAGTACAGTTTTGCCACTCCTTCGGCGGTAATAGTCTCGTGACAGGGAATGAATAGGGCTGCTTTGGAGCAGTCGTGGTCAGTGATCGTAAGGATGGTGTCAAAGCCCTGCGACTCGGGTAGTTTGACAATGAAGTCCATGGCAATAGTCTGAAAGGGGGTCGACACAATGGGAGTAATGGGGTGTATTGGCGGGATTTTTGGGTGTGTGTTGACCTTGTTTGCCTGACACGCTGCGCATCCTTGTACATAATTTTCGACGTCTTTTTCATGTTGGGCCACCAATAGTCTCTCTTGGCCAGTGCGTAGGTGTTGTGAATACCGGGGTGTCCTGCGGAGGGGAGGTCGTGATGAAAATGGATCACCCCCCTCTTAATGTTGTCACCACCGGTGACAACTAGTCGATCTCCGTCCTTCCACCACAGGCCGTTGACTTCCTTTAAATTGTGTGCATTGGCCCATGAACGGCATAATTCTTGGTTCATGTTTTGGGAAACTTGTGCCCATAGATCCATGTCATGGAGGCTGACTACGGCAGTTTTCGCGAACACTTCCTCTGGGAGGACAGTGATGTCATTATTGTCATCCTCGCCTGTGTGCATATCCGGTCTTCGCGACAGTGCATCCGCTCTAGCATTCTGACTCCCAGCAATGTGTTTCAGGGTGAAGTTGTATTCTTCTAACTCCAGAACTTCTCGTGCCACACGCCGACTAATTTTGTGGGGTTCCTTCCAGTATAGTAGGTTGGAATGGTCGGTATGGATGATGGTTTTGTGTGGGGTCCCAGCCAGGTAAGGTCGCCAGTGTCGCAATGCTTTAACTATGGCTAGGAGTTCCCTATCCCAGATGTCGTAATTTCGTTCAGCTGGGGAGAAGGTCTCCGAGTAATACGCCACCGGGTGAAGTATCTGTGTGGCATCTCTCTGATATAACACGGCTCCATTTGCAAAGTGGGAGGCGTCTACTTCCAATTCGAAGGGACGATGTAGATCTGGTTGAATGAGTACGGGTTCGGAGCCGACTAGGTCTCTGATCTGTTCAAACGCCCGCTGTTGGGCTGAACTCCAGTGCCATGGTACATCCTTCTTCAAGAGATCGTTCAGTGGTCGTGCGATGCCCGAGAATCCTTTGACAAAGCGTCGGTAGAAGTTGCAGAACCCAATAAACGATCTGACGTCCTTGACGCAGGTTGGCACTGGCCACTCCCAGATCCCCTGTACTTTAACGGGATCCATGCGCACTTGTCCTCCTTCTAAGATGACTCCTAGGTACTCGACACTTCGTTGCTCAAAAGAGCACTTTGCGGGTTTGAGGTACAGGTCGTGTTCCTGGAGTATCTCTAACACCTGATGTACTTGGTTTCGGTGGTGATCTAGGTTATCTGAAGTAGCCACCAATATGTCGTCCATATAGACCACTACTTCTCCAGTAAGGATGAGATCACGGAAGATATGATTCATCATGGCTTGGAACGTTGCCGGTGAGTTGGTAAGGCCAAAGAACATGACGTTTGGTTCAAACAGCCCTTGATTTGTTTTGAACGCTGCCTTGCATTGATCCCCCTCCTTGATTCTGACGTTATTGTACCCCCACCGCACGTCCATTTTTGAGAAGAGGGACTTGTCCCTCATGGTGTCTATGAGTTCGGAGATAAGCGGTAGGGGGTAGGCATTCTTCACTGTGTGAGCATTGATCCGTTGATAATCTTGGACTGGCCGCAGCTTGCCATCCTTCTTTTTAATGAAGAAGAAGGGCGAGGCATACTGTGACTTGGATGGACGAATGTATCCTTTCGCCAAATGTTCTTCGAGGAACTCCGTCAATGCCACCTGCTCGGACTGGGATAGTGGATAGATTTTGCAATCGATTGCAGCTGGTGTGTCGGGGAGTAGGTCTATGGCATGATCCCAGGGTCGAGAGGGTGGGAATCGCTGTGATTCCTCTTCTGAGAACACCTTCCAGTGTCGGCGGTAGGTGTGTGGTACTATGTCGTCGTAAGTTTTCTCCGTTTGTCCCTGTATCGCCTTCTGGGCTAATTCTGAGGCCTTCGTGACATAACAGTGACCCAGGTCCTCTACGCTGATATCCGCATCCTTCGTTGCGCCATGTCTAATCGCATAATCGTAGCCCCTCGACGTAATGACGGTGGGGTAAGAATCCTTGTCCATTGTTGCATCTCCCCAATTGATTCTAGGCTCGAATGCCGAGAGCCATGGATACCCCAGAATGAGGTCTTCGTCTCCCAAGTCAGTGATCAGAAAGCGGATGACTTTTGCTGTTTCCCCGACTTGGACATTTAGGTCGGTGTAATGCGTGATTTTTCCAGCACGGTTGGCGGTTCCGTCAATATTCCAGATATTTTTCTCTTTGGGAAGAGCCTGCTTCCCTAGTCCCAAGGTTTTAATCATTCTTGGACTGATAAAATTGTCCGTGGCTCCGGAGTCCACTAAGATGTCTCGGTCGGCCGTCCTCTGTGTAGTTTCGAAATGAACTGGTATTTTTAACGACTTGAATCGACTAGTATACACAGAGGTAACATGGAGTGCTCTTGCCCAGGCCGATGGGGTAGAGCTTATCAAAAATCCTTCTTCGCGAAAGCCTTTTCCACAAGGATGGCTCGCACTTCCTCACTCTCCTTCATCATGTTTGCCCATATGTCCTGGGCCTTCTCTTCCTTGGTTCGCTTATCGACAGCCGGCGGGTTATTGTTAATAGGAGGCGTCGGCGTAGCGTTCGCTGCTGCAACTCGTACTCCCTTTTTCGGACAATCTCGGGACATATGTCCTTGGCCTTTACAGCGAAAACACCTTCCTTCCTTCATCAGTGTCTGCTGTTCGTCTTCTGTGAGTGTGGCTCTCGCCCTGACTCTGTCTGCGGAGGTGTCCATGGCATTGGGGTCCCTTTGCGTGGTGTGTACTGGTTTGACCCCGAATGCGGCTTTCCACTGTTCCCGAGTCTTCCCTTTCTTGGTATCGACTCCAAATCGTGTTTGGAAGTCAAGGTAGTCCTGCTGCTGTCGTCGAGCAGCATCGACCCATTCGTCCCAGTCATGAGGGTGTGTTACGAACCCCGTCTCTTCCTGTTTTCTTTCTCTTACCCAACGACGACCCCTCTTTGCCGCCTACTTTACATTATCAGATCACATCTCCATCGTGGGATCCTTCACGTGCCCTGCTCCCTTCCCCGTGATTGCCTTTGTCTATGTTTGTGCTACTGTACTTATGTTTGGACCCTTATCTTATCCCTTATCTTTACGACCGGACACTTACTTAATCCCCTATCAGAAGCCAGGCTTTACGCCCTCCGCTTTCGTATATTCGGGCCCACTTGACTCCGTTATCTTATCTATAGACGCCCATTCGATTACGTATATAAGTCCGCTGTAACTACCTTGTAGACCTCAGACTCGACTTATTGAATACATCGGTGTTTGTCTTCTGGACTCCCCTTTGAAGTCTTTGACTCGATCGTCTCAGTGCTTTAGGCACTTTCCGCTTAACATCGTCACTCGGGAGCAGCCCCGTTGACTTTGACTCACCCACTCATACTCCAAGAGGTCTTATTGATCTCTTATCCGAACTCACGAACCAAGCTGTCGCACAAGTCGTGCGGAACGTCTCACACCGGACGTAACATCAAGTCGAGTCTCTCACAGTGGCTTCCAGCCGCAGTCAGACCCTCTTCCGGGAAGAACTCATCGAACGCAGAGACGAGCATAATCTTTCACAGCAAGTACTTGGCTCTGCCACCTGGAAAGACTTTGAAACCGAGTTTGGATACTACGTCTATCACGACGGAAGATACCAACCGGTAGAATACGACGAAGAGAAAAGAGTTTGGTATTGTATCCGATACTCGGACAGTCGAAACTCTTGGGTTACAACCAGACCTGCCCCACCTGAATTTGGACTAGGCCCGTGGAGAGAAAATCCTCCGGCCATTGTCACAGACTCCGAACCAGAGGAGTACATAGAAGAACATAGCGAAGAAGCACTGGTATTAGCGTCGTCTACAGCCCCAGTTGCACCCGAAGTTGTCACGTTCAGAGCCCCTGCTTTGACAACTCCCCAGATCTCTATACAATCCACCGACACCGTCACCCCATTTTACCAGAACATGTCTACCATTGCCGCCCAGCTTCCCGACCCCGCCCCACCAGCCCCGGTGGCAGTACCACCAAACATTCCCCCCCCGTCTGGACGACTATCAGGAGTACTCCCCCAAACGTTCACTGGGGACCGCTCACAAAGCAAAAAATTCATGTTGGAGTTCACCACCTTCAAAAACTTCAACCATGACGTCCCACAGATTGTCAACCCCTTTCAAAGAGCCAATCTGTTCCTTTCTCTGATTCGGGGGGATGCAGTTGATGACTGGACCATGGAACAGCTGGAATGGCTGAATGAACAAGTTGAAGGTGGACGTCGTACCACCAGCGAAGGTCTTTGGGAGACCATCGCTGAGCGGTTCAAGGATGCCTTCACGGATGGGCAGGCCAAGCAGAAGGCAGCCCGAGAACTAAAGTCCCTCAGAATGGAGAAGGGAGAACTTGACGCATACGTTGCCAAGTTCAGAAGTCTAGCCAACAGAGCTGGCTATGACACTGATGAAGAGGCAACGTTAGACCTCTTCTCACAGGGTTTGCCCAACCCCCTGGTCAAAAATATCATCCAGTTTCATCACCCTCACGACTGGGATACTTGGGTTGATGCTGCTCGAAGACAGCAACAAGACTACCTTGACTTCCAGACAAGGTTTGGAGTTGACACCAAAAAGGGAAAAACCCGGGACCAGTGGAAAGCAGCGTTTGGAGTAAAACCCGCACCCCATGGCCAGAGGGACCCAAATGCTATGGACACCTCTGCAGATAGAGCCCGAGCTCGGGCGGCACTTACAGACGACGAACGGCAGACGCTAATGAAGGAAGGACGCTGCTTCCGGTGTAGAGCACTGGGACATATGTCCCGGGACTGTCCCAAGAAGGGAGTACGAGTCGCCGCCGCCACTGTGACATCTGAACATCCTGTTCAGAACAACCCCCCCGTCGTGGACAAGCGGTCAAAAGAAGAAAAGGCTCAGGACATATGGGCCAACATGATGAAGGAGAGTGAGGAAGTGCGCGCCATATTAGTAGAAAAGGCATTTGCGAAGAAGGATTTTTGTTAGGCTCAAACCCATCGGCCTGGGCACGAGCACTCCATGTTACCTCTGTGTATGTTAGTCGATTCAAATCATTGAAAATACCAGTCCATTTCGAAACTACGCAGAGGACGGCCGACCGAGACATTTTAGTGGACTCCGGAGCCACAGACAATTTTATTCACCCACGACTAATCAAGACGATGGGTCTGGGACGGCTGGCGCTCCCCCAGGAAAAGAACATTTGGAACATTGACAGAACGGCCAACCGCGCTGGAAAGATTACTCATTACGTGGATCTAAAGGTCCAGGTTGGCGAAACCACGAAGAACATTCGTTTCCTGATCACAGACCTAGGAGACGAAGATCTTATCTTAGGATACCCGTGGCTTGCTGCGTTTGAGCCCAAGATCAACTGGGCTGACGCGACAATGGACAAAGAATCATATCCCACCATCATTACGTCCATAGGCTATGACTACGCAGTCAGACATCCGACAATAAAAGCCACGAGCACGGGAGAGGAAGACCCAGGCCACTGTTACGCCACTAAAGCATCAGAGCTAGCCCAAAAGGCAATACAAGGACAGACAGAAAAGACATACAGCGACATAGTACCGAGCGTTTACCATAGGCATTGGAAGGTGTTCTCTGAAGAAGAATCTCAGCGCTTTCCACCTTCCAGACCATGGGACCACGCCATAGACCTACTCCCCGATACACCTACCGCGATAGATTGCAAAATCTATCCGCTGTCCCAGTCCGAGCAGGTGGCACTGACAGAGTTCCTTGAAGAACACTTGGCAAAAGGATATATTCGCCCGTCCAAGTCGCAGTACGCCTCGCCCTTCTTCTTCATCAAAAAGAAGGACGGCAAGCTGCGACCGGTTCAGGATTACCGGCGAATTAACACATACACCATAAAGAATGCCTACCCCCTGCCACTCATCTCCGAACTCATTGACACCATGAGGGATAAGTCCCTCTTCTCGAAGATGGACGTGCGATGGGGCTACAATAACGTTAGAATCAAGGAAGGTGACCAGTGCAAGGCGGCATTCAAAACAAACCAAGGGTTGTTCGAACCCAACGTTATGTTCTTTGGTCTTACAAACTCGCCGGCAACGTTCCAGTCCATGATGAACCACATCTTCCGCGATCTCATTCTCACAGGAGAAGTAGTGGTCTACATGGACGACATCCTAGTAGCCACCACAGATGATTTGGACCACCACCGGCGTCGTGTACATCAAGTACTGGATATACTGCAAGAACATGATCTCTACCTCAAACCTGCCAAATGCTCCTTTGAACAACGGAGCGTTGAGTATCTAGGGGTCATCTTAGAAGGAGGACAAGTGCGCATGGATCCCGTGAAAGTACAGGAATCCGGGAATGGCCCGTGCCAACCTGCGTCAAGGACGTCCGATCGTTCATCGGATTTTGTAACTTCTACCGACGATTCGTCAAGGGATTTTCAGGCATAGCGCGACCACTGAACGACCTACTGAAAAAGGACGTACCATGGCATTGGGATGCCCCACAGCAGCAGGCGTTTGAACGGATTAGGGACCTCGTCGGCTCGGAACCAGTACTTATCCAACCAGATCTGAGCCACCCCTTCGAGGTAGAGGTGGATGCCTCACATTTGCGAACGGGGCAGTATTATACCAGAGAGATGCCACACAAGTGCTCACCAGTGGCATACTATTCCGAAACCTTTTCCCCAGCCGAAAGAAACTACGACATCTGGGACAGAGAGCTTCTACCATCGTCAAGGCTTACGACACTGGCGACCCTACTTGGCAGGGACCCCCCACAAGACCATCATCTATACTGATCATTCCAACCTGTTATACTGGAAAGAACCCCACAAGATCAGTCGACGCGTAGCACGAGAGGTCTTGGAACTAGAAGAGTACAACTTCACACTGAACACATTGCCGGGAGTCAGAACGCTAGAGCAGATGCATTGTCGCGCAGACCTGACATGCATACAGGAGAGGACGACATAACGACATCACTGTCCTCCCAGAGGAAGTATTGCCAAGACGGCCGTTGTCAGTCTCCACGACATGGACCTTTGGGCACAAGTTTCCCAAAACATGAACCAGGACCTGTGCCGTTCATGGG
>WTXG01000478.1:0-19913 GCA_022496185.1 Multifurca ochricompacta | reverse complement strand
CCCCATTGACTTTTGACTCAACCACTCGAACTCCAAGAGGTCTTATTGGTCTCTTATCTGAACACACGTACAACGCTGTCGCACAAGTTGTGCAGAACGTCTCACACTGGACGTAACACTGGTCCAGTCCGGTTTTTCAATATATTTCATGTGGACTGACTGGCAACTGGTCTACAGTAACTCAAATATACTGCAACTGCAGACTGGACGCTTAGGACCAGTCCATACCAGTCCGGTTTCGGTCCAACAACTGGTTGCAACCGGTTTTTCATGCAACCAGTTCACAACCAGTCTGAACCAGTCCAAAACTGGTCAGAGGTCAGTTCCCAGACACTTTCAAGACAAGAGATAAGCTAAAGTTAACCACATAAACTAAACTGTAGGAATATTGGTCATATATCATGGACTGGTTATTACAAGGAAAGATTAGATTAGATAAAGACAGAGCATTCTAATATAGATAACTACCATTAAACACTGCACAGAATGCAGATAGTGATGGATGCATAAGGCTTAAGGCAATCAGAGACACTCAGAATTGTGCATAGAGCAAGTATATTACTATTACTACTATCCTACAAAGTTTCAGATCAGATCTTGCATCTGATCTGAAGTGAGACAAGAATCAGTTGCAGTGACTCAAAAAGGTGATTCAATGATGCATCAGATTAAATTGCCTATATCTCCATGAATACCACTCATAATTACATCATTCCTTTTTTGGTATAAAGCTATTATGTACATCTGCCAGGCCTACACCAAACACGTGGCTCTGTTTGGCCTAGCTTTGTTATTAATTACAAATAACCAGAGAGTGCCAAACATTGAATCACATTTTTGAGTCACTGTAACTGATTCTTGTCTCACTTCAGATCAGATGCATGATCTGATCTGAAACTTTGTAGGATAGTAGTAATAGTAATATACTTGCTCTATGCACAATTCTGAGTGTCTCTGATTGCCTTAAGCCTTATGCATCCATCACTATCTGCATTCTGTGCAGTTTTCAATGGTAGTTATCTATATTAGAATGCTCTATCTTATCTTATCTTTAAGGCACCAAAAAGACCGGTCCAGACCGGTCCATACCGGTCTAGTCCGGTTTTTAGGCAGTCTATCATTGTTGATGCTGCAGACTGCATGTGTGAAAAATTGGGGCAACTGCAACTGGTGGTCCGGTTGCCATCAGTCTGGTCCAGTCTGGTTTGCGGTCTTTTTTCGGTCCAATGGACTGGACTTTTAAACACACTACTCCCGAACCAGAGGAGTATGTAGAAGAACAAAGCGAAGAAGCACTGGTATTAGCATCGTCTACAGCCCCAGTTGCACCCAAGTTGTCACATTCAGAGCCCCTGCTTTGACAACTCCCCAGATCTCTATACAATCCACCAACACCGTCACCCCATTTTACCAAAATATGTCTACCATTGCCGCCCAGCTTCCAGACCCTGTCCCACCACCAGTGGCAGCAGCACCCCAAACATTCCTCCCCCGTCCGGACGATTATCAGGAGTGCTCCCCCAGACATTCACCGGGGACCGCTCACAGAGCAAAAAATTCATGCTGGAGTTCACGACCTTTAAGAACTTCAACCATGACGTCCCACAGATTGTCAATCCATTTCAACGAGCCAATCTGTTCCTTTCCCTGATTCGGGGGATGCGGTTGACGACTGGACCATGGAACAGCTGGAATGGCTGAATGAACAAGTTGAGAGTGGATGTCGTACCACTAGTGAAGGTCTTTGGGAGACCATCGCTGAAAGGTTTAAAGATGCCTTCACGGATGGGCAGGCCAAGCAGAAGGCAGCCCGAGAACTAAAGTCCCTTAGAATGGAAAAGGGAGAGTTGGACTTATGTCGCCAAGTTCAGAAGTCTCGCAAATAGGGCGGCTATGATACAGATGAAGAGGCCACGTTGGACCTCTTTTCCCAAGGGTTGCCAATCCCTTGGTCAAACATAATCCAATTTCACCATCCCATGACTGGGATAGCTGGGTCGACGCCGCCCGACGACAACAGCAGGATTACCTCGACTTCCAAACACGCTTTGGAGTTGATACAAAGAAGGGAAAGACGCGAGACCAATGGAAAACGGCTTTCGGAGTGAAGCCTGCCCAGCATGCCCAGAGGGATCCAAACGCTATGGACACCTCTGCAGACCGCGCCCGAGCTCGGGCAGCGCTCACAGAAGATGAACGGCAGACACTGATGAAGGAAGGACGGTGCTTCCGCTGTAGAGCACTGGGACACATGTCCCGGGATTGTCCCAAGAAGGGAGTACGTGTTGCGGCTGCAACCACCACAGCTGAAGCCCCTGTTCATAACAACCCCCCCTGTGGACAAACGATCGAAAGAGGAGAAAGCTCAGGATATATGGGCTAATATGATGAAGGAAAGTGAAGAAGTGCGCGCCATCTTAGTGGAAAAGGCGTTTGCAAAGAAGGATTTTTGTTAGGCTCAAACCCATCGGCCTGGGCACGAGCACTCCATGTCACCTCTGTGTATGCTAGTCGATTCAAGTCATTAAAAATACCAGTTCATTTTGAAACTACACAGAGGACGGCCGACCGAGATATATTAGTGGACTCTGGAGCCACAGATAACTTCATTCACCCACGACTTATTAAAACGATGGGCCTGGGAAGGCTGGCACTTCCCCAGGAAAAGAATATCTGGAACATTGATGGAACGGCCAACCGTGCCGGCAAGATCACCCACTACACGGATCTAAAGTCCAGGTTGGGGAAATAACAAGGACCATTCGTTTCCTGATTACCGACCTAGGAGACGAAGATCTTATCTTGGGTTATCCATGGCTTGCAGCCTTCGAACCAAAAATAAACTGGGCTGACGCGATGGACAAGGACTCATATCCAACAATCATTACGTCGATAGGCTACGATTATGCAGTCCGACATCCGGTAGCAAGGGCTGTGCGTACAGAGGAGGATCCCGGCTACTGCTATGTCACCAAAGCATCGGAGCTAGCCCAGAAAGCAGTACAAGGACAGAACGAGAAGACCTACCACGATGTAGTACCAGATGTTTACCAGCGACACTGGAAGGTATTCTCCGAAGAAGAGTCACATCGCTTTCCCCAGCGGCCATGGGATCATGCCATCGACTTCTCCCCATACCCCGGCCGCAATAGATTGTAAAATCTATCCACTGTCCCAGTCCGAACAAACTGCACTCACGGAATTCCTGGAAGAACATCTGGCCAAAGGATACATTCGCCCGTCCAAGTCGCAGTATGCCTCGCCCTTCTTCTTCATCAAAAAGAAGGACGGCAAGCTGCGACCTGTCCAGGACTACCGAAAGATCAATGCGTACACTGTAAAGAATGCCTATCCCCTACCACTGATTTCTGAACTCATCGACACCATGAGGATAAATCCCTCTTCTCCAAAATGGATGTGCGATGGGGTTATAATAATGTCAGGATCAAGGAGGGCGACCAATGTAAAGCGGCATTCAAAACGAATCAAGGGTTCGAGCCGAATGTAATGTTCTTTGGCCTTACGAATTCACCAGCAACGTTTCAGTCCATGATGAACCACATATTCCGCGACCTTATTCTTACTGGTGAAGTTGTGGTCTATATGGATGATATCCTGGTAGCCACCTCTGACGACCTAAGCCATCACCGAGAACGATGTACACCAGGTGCTAGACATACTACATGAACACGACCTCTACCTCAAACCAGCCAAATGCTCCTTCGAACAAAGAGCGTCGAATACCTGGGAGTCATTCTAGAGGGAGGACGAGTGCGCATGGATCCCATCAAAGTGCAAGGGATTCGAGAATGGCCTGTACCGACCTGCGTCAAAGATGTCCGATCATTCATCGGATTCTGTAACTTCTACCGACGCTTCGTCAAAGGGTTTTCAGGCGTGGCACGACCACTGAATGATCTCTTGAAGAAGGATGTACCATGGCGTTGGGAAGCCGCACAGCAGAGCATTTGAGCAGATTAGAGATATCGTCGGCTCAGAACCAGTACTCATTCAACCCGACTTAAGTCCCCCTTTGAGCTGGAAGTGGACGCCTCTCACTTCGCAACGGAGCAGTACTATACCAAAGAGATGCCACGCAGACACTTCATCCAGTGGCATATTACTCTGAAACCTTCTGGCAGAGCGAAATTATGATATCTGGGATAGAGAGCTTCTAGCCATTGTCAAAGCATTGCGACACTGGCGGCCTTACCTGGCAGGAACCCCCCATAAAACCGTCATTCACACTGATCATTCCAATTTGCTGTACTGGAAGGAACCCCATAAAATCAGCCGACGCGTAGCGCGAGAGGTTCTGGAACTTGAAGAGTATAACTTCACCTTGAAACACATCGCAGGAAGTCAAAATGCGAGAGCAGATGCGTTGTCACGAAGGCCGGACATGCATACCGGAGAGGATGACAATAACGACGTCACTGTTCTTCCTGAGGAAGTGTTTGCGAAGACTGCCGTTGTCAGCCTCCACGATATGGACCTGTGGGCACAAGTTTCACAGAACATGAACCAGGAAGTATGTCGCTCATGGGCCGATGCGCACAATTTGAAAGAAATAAACGGCCTGTGGTGGAAAGATGGAGATCGGCTCGTTGTCACTGGTGGCGACAACATTAAGAGGGGGGTGATCCATTTTCACCACGACCTCCCCTCTGCTGGCCACCCTGGTATCGCCAACACCTATGCCCTTGCCAAGCGTGACTACTGGTGGCCCAACATGAAAAAGGATGTTGAAAACTATGTGCAAGGATGTGCAGCATGTCAAGCAAACAAAGTAAATACACACCCGAGAATCCCGCCAATCCCATTACCCCATATTCGTCAACCCCTTTCCAAACCATTGCAATGGACTTCATCGTCAAACTACCCGAATCACTGGGCTTTGACACCATTCTCACAATCACTGACCATGACTGTTCCAAAGCAGCCCTGTTCATACCTTGTAATGAGACGATCACAGCGGAAGGAGTGGCAAGACTATACCTGGATCATGTATATCGCCACTATGGTCTCCCCAAAAAGATTATATCCGACAGAGATACCCGATTCACATCCACATTTGCCAAAGCCCTGTGTCAAACATTGGGCATCGCACAGAACATCTCTACAGCTTACCATCCGCAGACAGACGGACAATCTGAACGGACAAACCAATGGTTGGAGCAGTATCTTCGGTTCTGGTGTAACGAACGACAAAATGACTGGGCGGAGTGGCTATCAACTGCGGAATTTGCACACAACTCATGGCCTAATGGGACGACAAAAGCTACCCCCTTCTCCCTTATCATGGGCTGGACCCCGCACACACATGGACGGATAAGCCCACGAATGTCCCTCAGTAACCCAACGAATACACCAATGGGAAGACTTACGGCAATCGGCCAATGAAAATCTGGCAAAAGCACAGCAAGCCCTAGCCGCGCAGCCAAGCACGTTCACACCTTATCAGCCCAATGACTGGGTCTGGCTCAATGTTACGAACCCCGTCTTCGCCCGTATTCTTTTTCTTACCCCAACGATGACCCCTCTCTACCGCCCACGCTCCACTACCAGATCACATCTCCATCGTGGGATCCATCACATGCCCTTTGTCCCTCCCCGTGACCTTCTTGTTTGCTTATGTTTACCTGTCCTTATCTCTGTTATCGCTTATCTCCTTATCGTACAACCGGACACTTACTTAATACCCTATCAGAAGCCAGGCTCTATGCCCTCCGCTTCCCGGATATTTGGGCCCACTTGACCCCGCGTTCTTATCTCGTAGACGCTCACTGAATTACGTATATAAGTCCACTGTAGCTACCCTGTAGACCTCAGACTCGACTTATTGAATACATCGGTGTTTGTCTTCTGGACTTCCCCTTGAAACCCTTGACTCGACCATCTCAGTGCTTTTGGCACTTTCCGCTTAACATTGTCACTAGGGAACAGCCCCTTTGACTTTGACTCGTCCACCTGAACTCCAAGAAGCCCTATTGGCCTCTTATCTGAACACGCATACGAAGCTGTCGCACAAGTCGTGCAGAACGTCTCACACCGGACGTAACATCAAGTCGAGTCTCTCACAGTGGCTTCCAGCCGCAGTCAGACCCTCTTCCGGGAAGAACTCATCGAACGCAGAGACGAGAATAATCTTTCACAGCAAGTACTTGGCTCTGCCGCCTGGAAGGATTTTGAATCCGAGTTTGGATACTACGTCTATCACGATGGAAGATACCAACCGGTAGAATACGACGACGAAAAGAGAGTCTGGTATTGTATCCGATACTCGGAAAGCTGACACTCTTGGGTCACCACAGGACCCGCCCCACCTGAATTTGGACTAGGCCCGTGGAGAGAAAATCCTCCGGCCATTGTCACGGACTCCGAACCAGAGGAGTACGTAGAAGAACCCAGCGAAGAAGAAGCACCGGCATTAGCAGCGACTACGTCTCCGGTTGCACATAAGGTTGTCACGTTCAGAGCCCCTGCTTTGACAAACCCCCCAGATATCAATACGATCCACAGCTACCGTCACCCCATCCCTTCCACACATGTCTACCATCGCCGCTCAGCTTCCGGATCCCGCCCCACCAGCCCCAGTGGTGGCACCACCAAACATCCCTCCCCCGTCCGGACGATTGTCAGGAGTGCTTCCCCAGACATTCACTGGGGACCGCTCACAGAGCAAAAAATTCATGCTGGAGTTCACGACCTTTAAGAACTTCAACCATGACGTCCCACAAATTGTTAACCCATTTCAACGGGCCAATTTGTTCCTCTCTCTGATTCGAGGGGATGCGGTTGACGACTGGACCATGGAACAGCTGGAATGGCTGAACGAACAAGTTGAGAGTGGGCGTCGTACCGCGAGTGAAGGTCTTTGGGAGACCATCGCGAATGTTTAAAGATGCCTTCACGGATGGGCAGGCCAAGCAGAAGGCAGCCCGAGAACTCAAGTCCCTTAGGATGGAAAAGGGAGAGTTGGACGCATATGTCGCTAAATTCAGAAGTCTCGCAATAGGGCTGGCTATGACACAGATGAGGAGGCCACATTGACCTCTTCTCACAAGGGTTGCCCAATCCCCTGGTCAAAAACATAATCCAGTTCCACCACCCCATGACTGGGACACTGGGTCGACGCCGCCCGACGACAACAACAAGACTACCTCGACTTCCAAACACGCTTTGGAGTTGATACCAAAAAGGGAAAGACGCGAGACCAATGGAAAGCGGCTTTGGAGTGAAACCTGCCCAGCATGCCCAGAGGGATCCAAACGCCATGGATACCTCCGCGGACGTGCCCGAGCCCGGCAGCGCTCACGGAAGATGAACGACAGGTGTGAAAGAAGGGCGGTGCTTCTGCTGTAAGGCACTAGGATATGTCCCGAGACTGTCCGAAAGGGAGTACGCGCGGCTGCACTACCACAGCCGAGGCTCCTATTCATAACAACCCACCCACTGTGGACAAACGATCAAAAGAAGAAAGGCTCAGGATATATGGGCTAGTATGATGAGGAGAGCGAAGAAGTGCGCACCATCTTAGTAGAGAAGGCATTTACGAAGAAGGATTTTGTTAGGCTCAAACCCATCGGCCTGGGCACGAGCACTCCATGTTACCTCTGTGTATGCTAGTCGATTCAAGTCATTAAAATACCAGTTCATTTCGAAACTACACAGAGGACGGCCGACCGAGATATATTAGTGGACTCTGGAGCCACAGACAACTTCATTCACCCGCGACTGATTAAAACAATGGGCCTGGGAAGACTGGAGCTTCCCCAAGAGAAAATATTGGAATATCGATGGAACGGCCAATCGTGCTGGCAAGATCACCCACTACACAGATCTACAAGTCCAGGTTGGGGAATCACAAAGACCATTCGCTTCCTGATCACAGACCTAGGAGATGAGGACCTTACTTGGGTTATCCATGGCTTGCAGCCTTCGAACCAAAGATAAACTGGGCTGACGCAACCATGGACAAAGACTCGTACCCAACAATTATTACATCGCTAGGGTACGATTATGCGATCCGGCATCCAGTAATAAAGGCTGTGCGTACAGAGGAGGACCCCGGCTACTGTTACGTCACCAAAGCATCGGAGTTGGCCCAGAAGGCGGTACAGGGACAGACTGAGAAAACCTATCACGAGGTAGTGCCGGATGTTTACCAGCGGCATTGGAAGGTATTCTCCGAGGAAGAGTCACATCGTTTCCTCCGGAGCGACCATGGATCATGCCATTGACCTTCTCCCTGATACGCCGGCCGCCATAGACTGTAAAATCTACCCCCTGTCCCAGTCTGAACAAGCTGCACTTACGGATTCCTGGAAGAACATCTGGCCAAAGGATACATTCGCCCATCTAAGTCGCAGTATGCCTCGCCCTTCTTCTTCATCAAAAAGAAGGATGGCAACTGCGACCTGTCCAGGATTACCGAAAGATCAATGCGTATACTGTAAAGAATGCCTACCCCCTGCCACTGATTTCCGAACTCATTGACACCATGAGGGACAAGTCCCTCTCCAAAATGGATGTACGGTGGGCACAACAATGTCAGGATCAAAGAAGGTGACCAATGTAAAGCGGCATTCAAGACAAATCAAGGGCTGTTTGAGCCGAATGTCATGTTCTTTGGCCTTACAAATTCACCGGCAACGTTTCAGTCCATGATGAACCATATTCCGCGACCTTATTCTTACTGGTGAAGTCGTGGTCTATATGGATGACATCCTTGTAGCCACCTCAGAGACCTAAACCATCACCGACAACGAGTACACCAGGTGCTAGACATCCTACAGAACACGACTTATACCTTAAACCAGCCAAGTGCTCCTTTGAACAACGGAGCGTCGAATACCTGGGAGTCATTCTAGAGGAGGACAAGTACGCATGGATCCCATCAAAGTGCAAGGAATTCGAGAATGGCCTGTACCACCTGTGTCAAAGATCCGATCATTCATTGGATTCTGTAACTTCTACCGACGCTTTGTCAAGGGATTTTCCGGCGTTGCACACCATGAAATGATCTCTTAAAGAAGGACGTACCATGGCATTGGGGCCGCGCAGCAGCAGGCATTTGAGCAGATCAGAGACATTGTCGGCTCAGAGCCAGTACTCATTCAACCCGACCTGAGCCGCCCCTTCGAACTGGAAGTAGACGCCTCTCACTTCGCAATGGAGCAGTACTGTACCAAAGAGATGCCACGCAGACACTTCACCCAGTGGCATATTACTCTGAGACTTTCTCGCCGGCAGAACGAAATTATGATATCTGGGATAGAGAGCTCTAGCCATTATCAAGGCTTTCGACACTGGAGGCCTTACCTAGCAGGAACTCCCATCAAACTATCATCTACTGATCATTCCAACTTGCTGTATTGGAAGGAACCCCATAAAATCAGCCGACGCGTAGCGCGAGAGGTTGGAACTCGAAGAGTACAATTTCACCCTGAAACACATCGCAGGAAGTCAAAATGCGAGAGCAGATGCATTGTCACGAAGGCCGGATATGCATACCGGGAGGATGACAATAATGACATTATTGTTCTCCTGAGGAAGTGTTTGCGAAGACCGCCGTAGTCAGCCTCCATGACATGGACCTGTGGGCACAAGTGTCACAGAACATGAACCAGGAATTATGCCGCTCATGGGCCGATGCGCACAATTTGAAAGAACTAAACGGCCTTTGGTGGAAAGATGGGATCGACTCGTTGTCACCGGTGGCGACAACATTAAGAGGGGGGTGATCCATTTTCACCACGACCTTCCCTCCGCTGGCCACCCAGGCATTGCCAACACCTATGCCCTTGCCAAACGCGACTACTGGTGGCCCAACATGAAAAAGGACGTTGAAAGTTACGTGCAAGGGATGTGCCGCATGTCAAGCAAACAAAGTGAACACACACCCAAAATCCCGCCAATACATCCTATTACCCCCATATCGTCGACCCCTTTCCAAACCATTGCGATGGACTTCATTGTTAAACTACCTGAGTCACTGGGCTTCGATACCATCCTTACGATCACCGACCATGATGTTCCAAGGCGGCCCTGTTCATACCCTGAATGAACAATCACAGCGAAGAAGTGGCAAGACTGTACCTGGATCACGTTACCGCATATGGTCTCCCCAGATCATTCCGACGAGAACCAGGTTTACATCACGTTGCCAGAGCCCTGTGTAAACACTGGATTGTACAGAACATCTCCACGGCTACCATCCACAGACAGATGGACAGTCGAACGGATGAACCAATGGTTGAGCAGTATCTCGGTTCTGGTGTAATGACGCAAAACGACTGGGCAAATGGCTGTCACTGCGGAGTTGCACACAACTCATGGCCCAAGGACGACAAAGGCCACCCCTTCTCCCTTATCATGGCTGGACCCCGCGACCACGTGGACGGATAACCCACCAACGTCCCTCGTAACCCAACGAATGCGCCAATGGGAAGACTTACGACAATCGGCCAATGAAAATCTAGCAAAAGCACAGCAGGCCCTAGCTGCGCAGCCAAGCACGTTCACACCTTATCAACCCAATGACTGGGTCTGGCTCGAAGGGAAAATATTCACACATCACACCCCACCGCTAAACTAGCGCCTCGACGCCACGGACCCTTCCAGGTCATAAGAAGCTGTCAGACGTGTCATACGAACTGCGATTGCCGCCCAAATGGAAGATTCATCCCATCTTCCATGCCAAACTTCTAACACATATACAAGGAGACATCCCTTCATGGGGAAAACTTCCCAAGACCCTCACCTGACCTTATTGACTGTGACGTTTGCGAAGATTTGTGACATCGTATGTGACGAGAACGTGACGTTTGCTTGTGTCGCGCGCGAGCCGCGCGTTTTTGATTCGCGTGACCACTCGTAACGACTTGTGACACGGGTGTGACAGGTATGTCGCACGCGCTCTGATCTTTATTCCCTATTCCTTTATTTTATTTTCCTTGCTGAGGGCGCAACCCCTCCTTTAAGTTCTGATCCTATTCTATCTCACTCCAGGGCATAACCCCTGGAGTCCATGACTACCAGGGATACTTATTAGAACCTTCTATTTAGTTTAGATCTTCTGATGTGCCCTCTTTGATGTGCCTTCTCAAAAGCTGTATTTAAACTACTTAGATTGTAGAGACAGACCTTAAGTCTGTTCTCTTGTATCTAATACAGGTATCTTCGACTTCACAGAAACTTGCTTGAACTCCCCAAGTTGCAGCTTGAGGAGCCTTCTTCCCCAGTAGCTCTAGTAGGGCTGATTGCCACTACTCTCACCTCGTTTCCTGCACGCGCCCTCCTACAACATCGTGGGCACTTGAAACTTGAACCTGGAATAGGTCTTCTGTATTGGACCTTGAATCTTGGACGCACCCCGCATCTTGAGGGCTTTTGAGTCTTGAAAACGCGACCTGACGCAGCAAGTACCTGGCTGTGACATTAGAACAGACTTACAATCTTAGGAACAGAAGAACTTACCTGAAATCGCAAGGCGACGACGACACGTTCCCCTTGCCCGACTCCCGATCAGAACGTCTTACTCGCGCGAGAACCTGAGACGCCTTGGACGACGAATCCCTTGAGTACCAGTCGCCTGACCAAAACCTAGAAGAACAATCAGTAAATCAGAACCCAGAAGAAGCCCTCTTGGCAAGCGATTTGCCAACGAAAGCGTCACACATGACGCCGAACTAATAGACCCCGGATTCCTGCTTGAGTCCCAACTGGAAGCGCGACTGGAGGAAAGCTCAGTGACTTCCGTTGACACGCACCTTACAACCTTGGCGACCTCATTCCCATTCACCCTTCCTACACGATTAACCGATAACGTTGACCCAGAACTAAAGGGGAACGCGCGCTGGTTAGAACTCAGAGAAGAGAACGTACCCTTTAGAGGATACTGGGTCCCCTATCGCCATACACGTCTTGCTGTCGACCTCTACCAAGGAACCTGGTACCACGTCCGCCCCAACAACCTAGGACAGATCGAGGCTATTAGAATCGCCCCCAACGAGACCGAACTTAACGCACCTAATACAACCAGACTCACCCCTAACCGAGCAGATCCTTCAGCCGCTGTTTGAAGCGCTACCCCCAGTCACTAATCTTACGCCAATGACGACCCTTCCCGAACCCACAACCTAGACAGAGACAGCGCTCGGTCAGCCCAGAAGACTCAGACAAGGACCTACCGAGATACTCGTCCCAACCAAAGAAAACACGACCGGAGGATGAGTCGAAGGGGTACCACCCCTGTTCTTGATGGAAACTGGGCAACGGCCGAGGACTGGTGGACCCAGGTTGAGCTTCACATCTTTCTGAATAACCATGCCACAATCATAAAGAATGAGATATCGTGAATATTGTACGTGTTGGCCCTAATCAGAGGACCAAAGGTTAGCTGATGGGTAACGGAGCAAACAAGGTGGCTAGCCAATGTCTCCCACACCAAAATTCAAGAACCGCACCTGTGGGAGAAATTCCGACTAATGTTTGCAGCGGCCTTTGCCAACGTAGCCGCAGGGCAGAAGGCACTGCAGGAGCTAGCCAACCTTAGGATGACAAATGGGAACATCAACGATTACATCACCGATTTCCGAAGCCTCACGGCTCAGGCAGAGCTGTACCTGGATGACCCAGCCACGCGTCAGAACTTCCAAAAGGGGTTACCACGGAAGCTTGTACAAACTATGATTACCCAGGACAGCCCCCAGACGTTTGATGAGACAGCAAACTCGGCAAGGAAACATCATGTGAATTGGATCTTTATGCAGTGCATGTTTGGGGACAAAACACCGACTGGTAACAGGAGCAACAACTGAGGAAACAAATTCACGCTTCCTCGCAGACGTGATCCAAACGCAATGGATGTCGACGTCATCAAAAAGGCGTTACCATGGAGGAGAAAGAGCAATATAAGAAAGAGGGACGCTGCTTTGAGTGCGGATGCCAAGGGCATCTGGTCCGAGATTGCCCCACCAAGGGACCTCGGCCAAGGCAAGCGCCCTGACCCAGGCTGCCACAATCACCGAGGTATCACAGACAACTGTGGCGGTACCCACCGGATCAGCTGCCTCGAAACCAGCTGTGAATATCACAGAACTCGCGGCATCTCTGAAAACCATAACTGACGATCAATGCCTTGAATTACAGAATCACTTTAAAGATGACGAGGATTTTTATATTGCTTGAATGATGCGGCCTTCATTTGAGCTTTAGTTTCACACCATGTATTCATTTCACCAATCCGAGCAATGAAAATATTCATCCCTTTATATGGTGTGAGAGAAATGGCCAACATAGAAGCACTTGTGGATAGCAGTGCAACCGAAAACTTCATCAACTATAGAACAGTTATCAAGTATCGACTCCTGACCAAATGACTCGCGATCCCTAAGAAGTTACGAAATGCGGATGGAACACCCAATGCTACGCGAAATATTGATCAATACGCTGAACTGGATGTAATCACAGACGGTAAACTCAGACGGCATCGATTCTACATGCATCAATTGGGACAGACCAAATGATCTTGGGATATCCATGGTTCGCCGCTAGTAATCCGCTTATAGACTGGACACAAGGACGTCTCCTACAATCCATCCAACTTAATATACCTGGGAACACATTAAACGACTCAATATCGCCAAGAACTGGCAATTAAGGCGAAAGACAATCTGGAGCGCCCCTGGGATCAGATATACCCCAGGAATACCACCGACATCGGAAAGTGTTCAGCGATCAAGAAGTGCAGCGGTTCCCAGAGGCCAGACCTTGGGATCATCGGATCGAACTAAAGCCAGAGGCTCCGGCAACGTTAGATTGCAAGATCTATCCCTTAGGACCCGGAGAGCAAGACGCACTAAATAAATTCCTGAAGAACACCTACAGAAGGGGTACATCCAAGAGTCCAAGTCCCCATATGCGTCGCCGTTCTTCTTTATTAAGAAAAAGGATGGGAAGCTCAGACCGGTTCAAGACTATCGCAAACTTAACGAGTGGACGATCCGAAATACCTATCCACTGCCACTGATCCCCGAGCTCATCGATCGAGTCCGCGGCAGCACCCTGTTTACAAAGATGGATATCCGCTGGGGGTACAACAACATCCGCATAGTTCCAGAAGATCGATGGAAAGCAGCCTTTAAGACGAACCACGGTCTATATGAACCAAACGTCATGTTCTTCGGTTTGACAAACTCCCCTGCGACGTTCCAGACGATGATGAATGCAGAATTCCGCGAGGAACTTAATGAACGCGATGACTCCGGAAAGGCCTGGTTCACTGTATACATGGACGATATTCTAATCCACACTGATCACGACCTTCACAATCACCGATCTAAAGTACATCGCATCTTAGATAAGCTGAACAACTTAGATCTCTATCTCAAGCCGGAGAAGTGTGCCTTTGAACAAACACGCATAGAATATCTTGGACTGATTCTGGAGGCAAACCAAGTGCATATGGATCCAGTGAAGGTGGAAGGTGTGGCTACCTGGAGGACGCCGACTACCGTCAAAGAAATCCGATCGTTTTTGGGTTTTTGTCAATTCTATCGTAGGTTCATCCAGGGATTTAGTAAGATCGCGGCCCCGCTAAACGCCCTTACAAGCGCAAAGAACCCCTGGAAGTGGACAGCTGCAGAACAAAGTGCATTTGATACCCTCAAACAGCGAGTCACCTCTCAACCAGTGCTAGCGCAACCCGACTTCGATAAACCCTTCATCGTAGACGCGGACGCCTCAGGATATGCTCTAGGCGCCACCCTTAGCCAGAAGGATCACGATGACCGACTCCACCCTATCGCCTATCTGTCGAAAACCTTAGATGCAACGCAGCGCAACTGGGACATCTACGATCGTGAACTATTTGCTATCATCATTGCATTTAGATCGTGGCGTCAGTATCTTCTGGCGCCAAACACAAAGTCCAAGTCCGCACTGATCACAATAACCTACAGTATTTCAAGGCACCCCAAAAACTCAATCGGAGACAGGCCAGATGGCTCCAGGAAATTGCGGACTTCGACTTCACTCTTGAGCACGTCCCAGGAAAGCTGCATACGGTCGCCGATATGCTCTCGCGACGACCAGATGCAGATTGCGGATTAGAAGACAATGACGAGGTCACTGTTTTACCGGCAGAGTTATTCATCAAGACGTCGCAACTAGTGAAACTTCCATTCCCTCAGACCCTTCCTGAACACGCGAAATCCTTCAACGTTACCATGATCATATCCTGGCAGGACACCCAGGTATCGATAAAACCACGCGTGGAGTTCAACGTGAGTACGAAGGCAGCGATCTCAAAGATTTGTACGTGATTACGTCAAGGGATGTGCTAAATGTCAGGAAAATAAGCCAAAGCTTACGAAGAAGGCGCCAATCTTCCCACTTGACGTACCGGCTACGACCGGCCCATTTCAATATATTGCTATGGATCTAATTACGGATCTCCCGTCAACAGGGAAATAGACATGGTACTCACGATTGTAGATCAAGGATGCTCCAAGGCCGCTCGGTTTATACCCTGCACCAAAGAGATTATGGGAGAGGGTATAGCTACCCTCTACTATCGCCACCTCTTTCCATTCTTTGGCATCCCACGACGGATAATCTCGGATCGCGATCCGCGCTTCACATCGCACTTCGCACGCGCGCTTGCAAAGACTCTCAAGATCCAACAAAACTTATCCACTGCATTCCACCCACAAACTGACGGTTCCAGTGAACGTATGAATCTATGGCTGGAACAATACCTACGACTCTGGATAAGCGACGATCAATATAAATGGCTGGAGTATCTACCATGGCCAGTATGTGCATAACTGTGGCCACATGACAAGACAAAACTCTCTCCGCACACGCTACTTCACGGAATGCAGTTCGACTGGAAAGGCGAGGTCTTCGAAACAGATGTCCCACAAGTGACCGAACGGTTACAGAACCTCAGGGATGCAAGATCTCGAGCGGAAACTGCGTTCCGCACATCCAGGATCAACCGACCTGCGTGCAATTCGACATAGGCTGCAGGTCTGGCTAGAGGGAAAAAACCTCAAGATGCATTTTCCCTCATCGAAATTAGCCCCCCGTGATACGGACCATTCACGATCTTGGCCTCTATTTCCCCAGTGGCTTATCGATTAGCTCTGCCAGCCCACATGCGAATTCATGATGTATTTCACATCAATCTCTTATCGCCTTACCAAGAAACTGATGCTCATGGTCTGAATTACACGAGACCCCCTCCTGAACTATCAATCAGGAAGAGGAATATGAAATCGACGCGATCCTCAATCACCGAACTTATGGCCGATCAAGAAAGCTTCAATATCTAGTCAGCTGGAAAGGCTATCCAGCCAGCGACAACGCGTGGGTTGACAGGCCGACTGCAATGCACCGGACCTTCTCAAGTCCTATTCCACCTCACTAGCAAGGCGCCAGGGTCGGCACCAACCTTAAGAGGGGGAAATTTTGCTTGAATTTTGCTGATCTGAACCATAGCCTGCTACCTTTACTAATAATTCCCATCCTGGCCCCCCTTAGAAGAACAACTCATCTCTTTCAGACAAGAAAGTTGACCAAGATAACCCCCAGAATGAGCACAAAGATCCCTAACCAAAGCCCTTTTTCTCTTGCAGATATGTCCATTCTTAAACCAACCATAGATGCCATCAATGACGCTGCTAACTTGGGAGCTCTCAAATACCCTCACAACATGCCCACACTTCCCCCAACTCCGACCTCATCCACACCTGTCACTCATTTCTCGTTTACCATGGAAGATGACCCTGTTCAGACCATAACTCCTGCTGCTACACTGCCCACCCACAATCAGGATCTCAATATTGATGCTCATGAACGCACACTGACCACGCTTCAGGAGCCTCGAGAGAATCTGGTGGCCGAAGTTCATGCTGAGGAAGGCAAACACTTAGACGAAGACAGACCAGAGATCTTAGAGCTAGAACGACTGCCGCAAGACGAGGCGATAGACTTCGACAGAGACGCAGCAGACCAGTATGACCACCCTGGAGCCCCTTTTGACCTTAATCGCCCGACCTCTCCTTTCTTTTTCAATCAACAAATCTCTGATAATCTTGGATGTATGCATGAAGCCCGTTACATTGCTTATGAGTATCAACGCGCCGACCCCCAAATTGCTTGCACCATGGGAGCACACCAACCCATTTTTTATTTTCCATTACACACTCATCACTATCCCCGCTACAGGCGCGGTGCTAACCCGATCCTCAACACCCTACAACGACGTCTCTTTGAAGCAGACCAAAGCTTCGCTCCCCTGGTCAACTTCGCATTGGATGACCTTCGTGATCCCGGGGCCTGGGCAGAAGTCTCATGTTACCGGTATGCCACACGACGACTCAATATGATCCATAGCGAACTGGCGCATTGGCGACGACAGGCAGAGCAAGTCAACTGCGACATTCGAAACGCAATTCACGCGCTGTCCTGCGGCGACGTGTACCATCGCCTCTTTCCTTATCTAACCTATGCTTACACTTGGGACCGCCCTATGAGCCCAGAAGCAGCTATTCAATATGCGCCCGACCCAGACCTTTGAATCGTACTCCAAGCAGGCGGTGTTGGCAGTGCCAGACCCCCTCGACGATGCCGCGGCTTGCGCGTTCTCCCTTGAATCATTGATCTTACGCAGGATGACTCAGCTTGAGGCCAAGCTGGACACTACAGAAGGGGTGATGTGACAGTTTGTGAAGATTTGTGACATCGTACGTGACGAGAACGTGATGTTTGCTTGTGTTGCGTGCGAGCTGCGCGTTTTCAATTCGCATGACCACTCGTAACGACTTGTGACACAGGTGTGACAGTTTAGATCTTCTGATGTGCCCTCTTTGATGTGCCTTCTCAAAGCTGTATTTAAACTACTTAGATTGTAGAGACAGACCTTAAGTCTGTTCTCTTGTATCTAATACAGGCATATTTGACTTCACAACGATCCACTTGAACTCCCCAAGTTGCAGCTTGAGGAGCCTTCCCCCTAGTAGCTTTAGTAGGGCTGATTGCCACTACTCCCAACTTTGTTTCCTGCACACGCCCCCTCCACAACGTTGTGGGCACTTGAAACTTGAACCCAGACTAGGTCTTCTGCATTAGACTTTGAATCTTGAAAACACGACCTGACACAGCAGATACCTGGCTGTGACAGTACCTGTCCTTCACCGTCAAATAGATGGCCGTCACCGTCAAACGGACGGCGTGCAGCCCTAGACACCTGCACCTCTCTGACAGCCATGATTCATCCAATCATCTTCACCAATTAATATATATCCACCATTTGTGCATGCATGAGGGGGAGGGAGGGGCCAACTTGGTACTTTTATCCCAATTATTCTGTACCTACAAATCTTTTCATTTGTTGACAGGTAGGGTAGGGGTTCACACTACTTGAAAGGGTGTCCGAATCCGATGGACGGCGGGTGGTGCCGCTTTGTCCTGTCTCTCTGTCTGATTTTTTAATAAAAATAAAAATAAAATAAATAAAAAGAGAAGGAGAGAGAGAGAGAGAGAAGGCATAACCACTTCTGAAACATCGGAGATGATGAATGAGGCTCTGCCAGTGGAAGGGCTGACCAGACAAAGTACTTTAGTAAAAGTAGTGATAGCCACGGTAATAATGAACTTGACCCTGAATCCTTGGCGGCAATCAGCTCCAGAAGGAACAGTGTCAATCAGCCATTTTCCTTTCTTTTTTTAAAATTAAAAAAAATCAAAAAAATCAAAAAAATCAAACAGTACCATTTGTTCAGGTCAGGTCAACTGAGTTAGTATCTATCTGTCTAGCAAAATGATGTAAACCTTATCAGCCTCTTATCAGCTTCAGATAATGCCAGGGCTTTCGCATAACTTGAAGTCTGCCCAGATAAATTGCATATGTGTGTACAGCAGCCGTGATGATGGCAATGAAAAAGCAATATGTTTACGCACTGGAAAACCTATCAAGACATGTTACACCCATCACTCTTTTCCTATAGTTCCCACTGCCCTCTAATCGGATCCAGTCTCTCACAAGCAGTCCTAGCTAGGGCTGCGCACCATACCCATAGCTTACGGTATGACGGTGCCGTACCCGTACCATGCCAGCTCAAGTCAATCATTGAGACGGACGGTTACAGGTATGGAAAACGCCGTCTGAACCCGTCAAAAAACAGCCGTAGATGGCATTAGACGGCATGGATGGCAGGGCTTTAATCTTGTCATTAAGCCACCAAAACTCCCCTACTATAGTATCTTTACCTATTTAGATAGTAGATAAGCATTAGCTAAATATGGTAAAGATAAGAGATAAGATAAACTAACTAATACTCACTTCAGTTTATGTGGTCAAAACTGAAGTGAACATGTACAGAATAGTGACCTTTTATACTGCTCAGAGGAGCATGACAATAAGTAGAATAAATATAGTTATTTAAATGTGACAAGACAGTAGGGCTGCGCGCCGTCCGTTTGACGGTGATGGCCGTCTATTTGACGGTGAAGGACGGGTACGGCTGACCCGTACACTTTCTGTTTTTGGTACTCACTGGATCGCTGATGGTATGGTACGGGTACAGTACGGCCGTTTTACGGTATATGGTAGTAGACGGTATTACTAGAGAAAATAAAGTTGACCAGGGTAGCATGAGCAAGAAGCTTAGAGTGATAAAAGAATGAATGGGTGTATTCTTATGGCTATTCTACACCTTTTTATGTAGTTTATGAGTACAATACCCAACAATCTACTTTACCAGCCATAATCTGAAACTCATAGAGGGACTTCAAGCATTGCATTTGTGTCATGGCTCTATTTTATTTTTCCTTTTCTTTTCCCCTTTTTGGATCACATGACTGTGGGAAGATTACCCAGCAGTCTCAACACGTGATCATGG
>WTXG01000477.1:0-20122 GCA_022496185.1 Multifurca ochricompacta | reverse complement strand
GGTTGTACTGGGTTTGGGAGAGGACTTGTCCAAAGGGGAGGAGAATTCGAAGAGGAAGATAGATGGTATCTACGTCACACCAGCCTTCTGCTTGTCCGTCGTCGTGGAGGGTGCTGATGAGTGGTTCTGGGTAGAGGAGGGCAAGTTGTGCTTCTCTGTGGAGCTGGAAGAGGTGGTTGAATTGTCTTTGGACACGTTGGAGGCGTTCTTCTCTTTCTGCAGGAAAGGACACTATTTTCCGGACCAAGGGGTTGTCTTTATTTACTAGGGACCTCTACAGTTAGGTGCACAACGTACTGTTTAGAGGTTACTATCGAAATCTATATCTTCAAAGCACGAGTACCCGTCTGCAGGTTGGATGGGAGGAGGGTAAGGGGATTGGTAGGTAAGCGGACAGGGTTAACGAAGGAGACAAGTTCTAAGTGATTCCTGAGTGCGTCCCGAACTGTAAAGTATCTTTCCTCCACCAAGACTCCTAAATCAGTGAAGCTCAGGGTCCCGAAGATGCAGATAAAGCATCCGTCTAGCAGGTCAAACCCCTGAAGTAATGCTCTGGCTCCACTGAAGACATCTTGCAATTCTGGGGAGAGGGTGCAGTCCAGGCGGGCAATGGAAGTGTTCCAAGAATAGACCAAGAGACCACTGGGGAAGGTGCGAGGGTTGGGGGCCAAGTATCCTACTTTGGCACAGAGATTGAGGTTTACAAAGTGGGAGGTGGGGTAATGAGGGGAACGAATGAATCGATCAATGTGAGGACGAATAGGAACGTTATGAAAGTGAGGGAAGCGGATAGGAATGCGAGTCCCAGGGAGGTAATTAGCCTGATCACGAAGCACGTCCAAGTAGCAGGGAAATTGGTCAAAAAAGCTGACCTCTCTGGAAAACTGGGCAGGCACCCAAGACTCCTGTCGACCGTCAAGCGAGTAGTAGATAAGAAACTGATGAGGGTTGGTTGGATGATCGATACAAATAGGACGATGAACAAGAGAAGGAGGAGGTGTCCGATGGTTAGGGCCAGGGTGGCGAGGGGAGAGGGCGTTTGCAGTAGTGGGAGGGGGTGGAGCTGGGGTTGGAAGGCAAATATAATGAGGAGGGGGGTGCCAAAGGTGTTGGACGTGTTTAAGAGGCCTGGGGGAACGAGAGGGGGCAATTGGAGGGTGGGGGAGGGAACAGGGAAAGGATGAAGTTCTGGGAGTTCCAGAGGAGGCAAGACCGATGAAGGGGGGGCAGGGGATGCTGTGGCAGCTGCCTCTACTAAGGCAGCAAAGTTGAGGATTTTGTGGGGGGGGGTAAGCTCGTAGGGGGGGGAGGCTGCTTGATCCAAGGTGTAGGACACAGGGGAGCTGTTTTGGGACACTAGGGCACTTTGTCAGTCACTGTCTGCTGTGAAAGAGACTGTCCAAATGTTACAACTCACTGTCGACTGCCTGGACAGTGGGTTGTATGCGAGGGGAAGGGATTTAGAAGTGGGCAAAAGGTGAGAGTGAGGGTGAAAGTGCAAGAGAGACAAAGTGAACAGCTCAAGGGCAAGGGATGAGAAGCCTTCCACAAGGTGGGGCTAATCTCCTAGGTAATCAGGAACTGGATCACAAGTGGACAGTCTGGAGCTGTCCATTCTATTCCCAAAGGGTTTATATACGTAATTACAACCAGGACTTTGGTCTGTGCACCACTTTAGGGGAGGTTAACTTCGCTTTAACTCCCTACTGATCCACCAATGAGAATAGCCCCACTTTTGGGCTTAGAAATCCACAGTCCGCAGTCCACAGTTTGTGGACTGCTGTTTAGGCATTGTGGGGTTCTGTTAGTACTCTTCCCACAGGTCTCCAATTTGGCAGGAGTCCGGCCCTTCTCTGGTCTTAATCTAGGGTTATCTTCGTCTCTGAGGGTTTTACAAGGTCTCTGGGAGCGTCTGAGGATTTCTGGGGGGGTCAGGAGGTTTTCTAGGGTGTCAGTTCATGACAACTCTGAAGTGTAAGAGACGAAGCAGACACCCTTATATACTGTCTAAGGGGTGGTCTGTGCACTGGGAATAAGTCCACAGGTGCCGGACAAAGTCCAAACAATAAACAAGAGGGCATAAGGCCATTGGCTACTACAGAAATCACATGTTACATGGTGTATCAGTCAGCTACTGCGGAATGTGAGAAAGAAAGTAATAATGATAATGTAAAAAGTCCAAGACTCCGGTATCTAATCTAATCTACAAAGTAGCTAATCTAATCACCTGATGCCTGAAGCATCACCGAACATCTTCTGTGTTCAACAGGTGGTACACACTGCACATTCCCAGAAACCAAGGGAAAGACCAGCATGATGCAGCATACTGGTAGCCTTTTCCATGATGGTTCTGTTGAACCTCTCAGCCCTTCTGTTTTGTTGTGGGGAATATGGCATTGTCAATTTATGCTCTATGCCAGCCTTCTCAAGTATTGACTTCAGCTCCCTATTTACAAATTTGCCACCTTGGTCTGTGTGTGAGGTCTTTATTTTCTTGTCTGTTTTATTTTCCAAGAATGCCTTAATATTACTGAAGACTGATGTAAAGTCACTTTTAGCCTTCATAGCAACAACTAGAGCTGTCCTGCTAAAGTCATCTATGAAGGTGGCGAAGTATAGGTTCCCTTGAATTGAAGTACATTGCAAAGGACCAACTAGGTCACTATGAATGACTTCCAAGGGTGCTGAAGCTCTCTTTTGAGAGGGAGGGAATGGAAGACAGTGTGATTTTCCCATTTCACAGCCATAACACAGCTTGTCTTCCACTTGGCTATTATCTATGCTAAGACCTTTTACAGCCTTAGGAGCATGTCTTTTGAGGGCCTCTTTTGACATATGACCCATACACAAATGCCAGGTATCAAGGCTACTTGATGCAGATTTGTGGGAAGCAGTATTTAGATTCTGCATAGTTTTCCCAAGGACCCAATAAAGTCCCATAGCTTTGACACCTTCCACTATTATTGCATTATTATACTTTATTCTGACCTCAGATGGAGTGAACTCCACTGAGCTGCCTTTGTCTGTGATGCAGCTTGTCGACAGTATTCTTTCACTGCCAGGCATATAATAGACATTATTTAACTCTAACTCATAGTTGTTATGAGTTTTTAAAATGACTTTGCCTGTCCCTCGACTTGGACTATGGAGCCATCACCAATTGTTACTTGATGTCCCGTATGTGGGAGATATTCAGAAAAATCTTCTAAATATGGTGTAAAATGTGTGGTGGCTCCGCTGTCCATCATCCAAGGGTTGCTGCCATCATTGACTTCTTGCATATGTTCAGTCAGGGAATAAAGTGAAATGCGAGGTGTCTCATGCACCTCCTGTATTCTGCCACTACCATTAACTTCGGTAGCTACTTGTGTGGAGTTTGTTTGTACACTGGGGCCTTGCCCCTTCCTCTTGTTGCCCTTTTTGCCTGCATCAGCATTGGCTCTGTCCTGTTTCCTTTGCTGACATTCATTAGCCTTGTGGCCTGGCTTCTGGCAATAGAAGCAGGTGACATCATTGGACGATGATGCACCTGCAGGTTGTGGCATGACATTTGATTGTTTTTTATTTTTGTTTTTGTTGACATGGGCTGCCTTGTTAAGGGCAACCCCAACACCACTTCCTGTGGGGCCAGCTAGTCGGCTTTCCTCATTTAGGAACCTTTGTACAAGGTCCTGAGGGGAAAGACAGTCAGGAGGACCTGATGCCAGGATAGAGCCAGCAATGGCACTATAGGATGGAGGTAGGGATTGGAGCAATATGAAGCTCATCTGGAGATCAGAGATCTCCATCCCATTCTCTTTAAGGGTACTCCTTGCATCCAATACACACTGCAACTGGGGCCTAAACTGTTTGCCTTCCTCCAAATGGAAGGATGAAACAGAGCACCACAAGTTGTAGGTGGCCATGCTACCTACTGAACCATAGAGTGATTCCAATCGCTCATATTTGGCATTGACAGAAGGATAAGTTCTGTCAGAGGCAATTTGGGAGTATGTTTCTGGCAATGTTACCATCACCAAGACTCCCATGAGGACTTCCTCCACTCTGTTCCATTCTATGTACATAGGCTCCGACCATGTTGCAAAGTGTTTGGCATACTTGTCATCCTTTTCTCCATCCTCTGGCTTCAGCAGATTCAGGAATTCAGGGGCATCATGAGTGATGTGCCTCTTCATCCCATTTATCCTGAGCAGGGCAGTGAACAACACTGACCACTGCTGCCAGTTGGAGCCATCAAGTTTATCAAACTTGAAGGTAGGTGGGAAGATGATGGAAGACATTTTGAGATGATTTATAAAGGTTTGATCCTGGTTCCAAGGAGCAGTTAGAACCAGTTGTCCAGGTCTCATTTAAGAGGGCCCGTCCAATCTGTGGTGCTATGCTACAGAACTTAAGGAAGTCCTGCCTCTGATGTGTGACTTCTAAGTAGTATAGTAAGCTGTCTAGCACCATCTACAACAAGTCCTAAGCCCACATCAGGGGGATGTTGTGTAAATAGATGGGGAGTCATGTCATGGAGGAGCCAACCACAAGTTCCACTAGAGACAAAGGGTATATAGCCCTTCCTCTAATGCTGGTGGTGGAGTCCATGATTAAGCCCTAGATGATTGGGGCCATGACTATAGTAGACTATCAGGTTTCCTCTGGTTGGGGCGGACCCCCAATGACAGCAGTGGGTACTTCTGCCCAGAGACGAAACCTTCTAGCTACTTTGTATCTACTATAGTAGTTCAAGCCTACTTGTATTGAGCCCAAGCGTCATGGGAGTGACTACCCATGCCTTGTTCTAGACCCTAAACTCTACCAGCAGGTCACTAAACCTGGCTTATGGATCAAGCCAAGCATTGACTGAACCTATAGCCCCAAGCCTTCTGGGCAAGTGGCCTACTAAGACTATGGATGGGATGAAAACCCAGCTACATCTAAGAATACTATTTACTTAGAGTGCACATGAGGAGCTCAAGGTGTTTCACCCACTTAGGGTCCCTCATCACCTCTTGCTAGAATCCCCTGAGGGACTAGCCAGACAGATCAAGGTGGGCACATGAAGCGCACCACCTTGTGGACAGTTAAGGGCAAGAGAGATGAAATCGAAGCTCACAAGGAAGACTGATTGGGAGAGGAGTCTTGAAGCTTGGTGAGCTTTAAGTGTAAAGTTGGACTGATCAAAAAATGGTAACAGATCAGTTAGATGTGCTCAGGGCCCATAACCTGTAAAACAGGCATGATGCGCAGCATACTGACTGTAAAGTGTTTAGTGAGTGATGCTAGAAACAAGTTATACTTCAGAGGTGAAGAAAACTCTGTATTACTACACTACACACCTAGAAACAAGTTATCTACAAGAGATGGTTAGTTAAAGGTTAGGTAGTGAGTAGAGAGACTGGGACTTACACTTCAGAGGTGAAGAAAACTCTGAAGTGTAAGAGATGAAACAGACACCCTTATATACAATCCAAGGGATGGTCTGTGCACTGGGAATAAGTCCACAAGTGCCAGACAATGGTCCAAACAATAAACAAGAGGGAGTAAGGCCATTGGCCAGTAAGGAATCACATGCTTGTACATCATTACTAAGGTACATCAGTCAGCTACTGCGGAATGTGAGAAAGAAGGTAATAATGATATGGTAAATAGTCCAAAACTCCGATATCTAATCTAGTCCACAAAGTAGCTAATCTAATCTCCTGATGCCTGAAGCATCACCAAACACATCCTGTGTTCAACACTAGTCACTTCCACATCTGTGTCTGCCCTGCCAGAGGAGATAAGGCAAACAGCATGCTGAGCATTTCTCTCTGTCAGCTTCCTTGGTCTCCCTCCATTTGACTTGGGATGGTAAGGGCAGTATTTATGACACATCTGGAGATGATAACAGTGCCATGGCCAGACATAGTTGACACTTCATGGGCAGATTTGCCTGAAGTGAGGAGGGAGATGATGTGAGTCCTTTTGGCAGCAGAGAGGGCATGCATGGTAAGAAGCAAGTGTTGTTGATGATTATTTGGTGTATGTTTAACTTATTAAACATTGTCACATGACTGTCAATGCATTTGCATGACCACCAGATACCAGTTTTGTCATCTCACATGTTGGCCACAAAACTGTTCCAATGATAATGCCTCACAATACATTTTATATATCATGAACCACTGATCCAATTGACATTATTATAGGCTCTAATTGATGCTTAGATGCTACACTATGCTCTACCAATTTGTACTAATTTTGGAAATTATTCTCATTGTGTGGTAGGTCAATCTCTTCAGGATGGCCAAACATTGGAACAGTTTTGTGGGTTACTGTATATACATAACACAATGGGCGTCTATGAGATAAGAGCTATGGTGTTACGAACCCTGCTACATTGTCTCATTTCCTTTTCTTTTCACATGATGCACTGTTTGGCCTCATTTGTCCTTTGTTGATTGCATTTATGACTTCCTTTGTACATATTTGTTCCTTATCTCTGACCCGGGCTGTGCTTATCTCTGACTCATATTTTACACAAGAACTCTTATGTATTTTCCCACCAGAATCGCAACTATACCAGATTCATCTATGTATATTCTCACCTGGCCCACCCTGATTCCATTCCCCATTCAGTTAGATTACAACTTTGTTGATACATTGAGTACATTACTCTGATTTAGACTCTGATCTCTATTACATATATAAGGCCTGCCTAGATAGCCTGTATGCCTTAGACTTGACTTCTTAATCGACTTGGTGCATTACCTTCTGGGTGATCTCTAAGACCTGACACTTGAATCGTCTCAGTGCTTCTGGCACTCTTCCGCTCACCGATACTAAGGGATTAGCTCCTTAGTGTTGACTTCTCACTTGACCTCTGTGTACTTGAAAGACAGTGCACATTTGACTTTGTAGTTTCGCTACGCAACTTGTCACATGTCGTGCTGAATGCCCACACCAGGCATTACATTAAGTTGAGTCTCCCCCACTGTGGCTTCATCTAGTTGAAGCCAGACCTTGCACAATGAAGAGCTTATCGACCACCGAGACAAGGATAATCTTTCACAACAAGTCCTTGGCTCTGCCATCTGGAAAGATTTTGAAACCGAGTTTGGATACTACGTCTATCATGATGATCAGTACCAGCCAGTTGAATACAATGAACAGCAACGGGTCTGGTACCGTATCTGTTACTCTAGAAACCACCATTCCTGGGTCACCACAGGACCTGCCCCACCAGAGTATGGCTTAGGACCTTGGAGAGAGAACCCTCCAGCCATCGTCACAGATTCAGAAAACGAAGAGTATATTGAAGAAAGCAGTGAAGACACACAGTTCATAGCCACTAGTTTTATGGCTCTGACAGTTGCACCCGAGAGTACCACGTTCAGAACATCTGCTTTGGACTCTCCCCAGATTACACAACAAACTTCCGACACCCCGACCATTAGCTACCCAATTATGTCGACCATTGCCACACAGTTACCCAATCCTGCTCCAGTTGTCCCTGCACCGAACCTCCCTCCCCCATCAGGACGCCTTATGGGAGTCTTGCCAATGAGGTTCACTGGTGATCGATCTCAGAGCAAGAAGTTCATGCTTGAGTTCAAGATGTTCAAAAACTTCAATCATGACGTCCCCCAAATAGTGAATCCCTTCCAACGCACCAACCTTTTCCTCTCACTCATCAGAGGAGACTCCGTAGATGACTGGACAATGGAGCAAATAGAATGGCTAAATGAGCAGGGTATGATGTGAACGAAGAGGTGATGCTCAACCTCTTCTCCCAGGGGTTGCCCAACCCTGGTGAAGAATATCATCCAGTTCCATCACCCCAAGTCGTGGAGCCAGTGGATGAATGCTGCCAGGAGACAGCAGCAAGATTATTTGGATTTTCAGACACACTTTGGTGTGGATACCAAGAAGGGCAAAACCTGCGACCAATGGAAAGCAGCATTTGGAGTAAAACCCACACCCTCACACAACCCAAATGCCATGGACACATCAGCAGACCATACTAGGGCTTGTGCAGCGCTCACTGACGATGAGAAGAAAAGTCTCATGAAAGAAGGGCACTGTTTCCACTGCCGGGCCCAAGGGCACATGTCGCGACTTTGCCCCAAAAAGACGACCCATGCCACCAAAGCCACTGTGGCTACCACTACCACGATGCCACCTGCGCAAAATTTGCCCATGCCTGTCAAAGAAAACCCAGTAACTGCCTCAAAGACAAAGGAACAGAAGGCAGAGGCCATCTGGGAACATATGATGAATGAAGATGAGGCAGTTTGTGCCTTGATTGTTGACAAGGCCTTTGGCCACAAGGATTTTTGATTGGCTTGACCCCATCGGCCTGGGCAAGAGCACTTCACATAACTTCTGTGTACACTAGTTGTTTCAAGTCTCTAAAAATACCAGTACACTTTGAAACCAAACAGAAGACAGCCAACAGACGGATATTGATTGACTCTGGAGCAATGGATAACTTTATCAGTCAATGACTTCAGAGGGCATTAGGATTGGGGACACAACTACTCCCCCAAGAGAAAAACATTTGGAACATAGATGGAACAGCTAACAAAGCTGGAAAGATCACACACTGCTGTGATTTGGAAGTACAGGTTGGGGAACAAACTAAGCAGCTCCATTTCCTCATCACAGATCTAGGAGACAAAGATATGGTTTTGGGATATCCATGGCTGGTGGCATTTGAACCAAAAATCAACTGGGCAGAAGCAACCATGGATAAGGACTTTTACCCAGTCATCATTACATCCTTGGGATACGATTACGCTGCACAACATCCTCTTACCCATGCCATCATCATGGGATCAGCTGTCACCTGGAGTGACATGGAACCTGTGGATCAGGTGTACTGTTATGTCACGAAAGCATTGGAACTGGCTCAGGCAGAAGCACAAAAGAACCCAGAAAAGACATTTGAAGAAGTAGTCCCAGCTGAGTATCACCAACATTGGAAAGTCTTCTCCAAGGAGGAATCACAATGCTTCCCTCCTTCTCAACCCTGGGACCATGCCATTGACTTCATCCCAAATGCTCCTCAGTCAGTGGACTGCAAGATCTATCCATTGTCTCAACCAGAAAAGGAGGCGCTCTCTACCTTCCTGGAAGAACATTTGGCAAAAGGATATATACAACCTTCTAATTCCCCTTATGCCTTGCCCTTCTTCTTCATTAAAAAGAAGGATGGAAAACTGCGACTGGTACAAGACTATCGATGGATTAACAAACTTACGGTGAAAAACAACTACCTGCTTCCTCTGATCTCTGAAATCATCAACAAAATGCATGACAAGGCCTTATTTTCGAAAATGGACATCCGCTGGGGCTACAACAATATTCGTATCTGAGAAGGCGACCAGCCCAAGGCTGCCTTCAAGACCAATCAAGGACTCTTTGAACCCAATGTCATGTTCTTTGGCTTAACGAACTTGCCTGCAACCTTCCAGTCAATGATGAATCACATTTTCCAAGACCTGATCCTCACAGAAGAGGTAGTTGTATATATGGATGACATTCTAGTGGCCACAGGAAATAACATTAACCATCACTGTACCCGTGTTCATGAAGTATTGGATATCCTAGCGAAACACGACCTCTATCTGAAACCAGCCAAGTGTTCCTTTGAACAAACTAGTGTCAAATATTTAGGTGTCATCCTAGAAGGTGGTCAAATGCGTATGGATCCTGTAAAAGTGCAAGGCATCTGGGAATGGTCTACTCCTCGATGTACCAAAGACATCCAATCATTCATTGGATTCTGTAATTTCTACTGGCAATTTGTCAAAGGATTTTCAGCCATAGCTCGACCGCTTAACAATTTACTAAAGAAAGATGTACCCTGGCACTGGGGAACGTTGCAACAGGAAGCCTTCAACCAAATAAAGATGATCATCAGCTCCAAGCCTGTTCTTATTCAACCCAACCTAGAAAAGCCATTCGAACTCAAAGTCGATGCTTCTATGTATGCAAATGGAGCCATCCTTTCCCAATGGAATCATGCTGGAATTCTTCATCCAGTGGCATTTTATTCAGAGACTTTCTCATCAGCAGAGAGAAATTATGACATATGGGACAGAGAATTACTGGCTATCATGAAAGCGCTGCAACATTGGCGACCTTACCTTGCTGGATCTCCACATAAGACAATTATTTACACCAACCATTCTAACCTCCTTTACTGGTGAGAACCCCATAAGATCAGTCAATGAGTAGCACACAAAGTCCTGGAGCTAGAAGAGTATAACTTCACGCTCAAACACCTCCCTGGAGCTCATAATGCATGTGTGGACACCCTGTCTAGACCAGCCGGTAGTGATGAAGGAGACAACGACAATGACAACATTGTAGTCTTGCCAGAGGATGTCTTTGCAAAGACAGCAGTTGTCAGCCTCCATGATATGGATCTATGGGCCCAAGTAACGCAAAACATGAATCAGGAATTGTGTAAACATTGGGCGGAGCCACACAACATTAAAATGAAGAACAGCCTTTGGTGGAAAGATGGCAATCAATTGGTTGTCACTGGTGGTGACAATGTTAAGAGGGGGGTGATCCATTTTCACCATGATCTTCCCTCCACAGGACACCCTGGCATCGTGAATACCTATGCCCTGGCCAAGTGAGACTACTGGTGGCCAAATATGAAGAAGGATGTAGAAACATATGTCAAAGGATGCACAGAGTGTCAAGCAAACAAAGTAAACACGCACCCAAAACCACCAGCACTCTCACCCATCACACCAATCACAACAGCACCCTTCCAAACTATTGCCATGGATTTTATTGTTAAGCTGCCACAGTCACAGGGATATGACTCAATACTCACCATCACAGACCATGACTATTTGAAAGCCGCTCTCTTCATCCCCTGCAATGAGACAATATCAGCAGAGGGAGTCGCTAAACTCTACCTGAACCACGTCTATCAACACTATGGACTCCCCCATGTAACGCTCAGCGGGGCATTGCTGTGCGACGTGCACCGGTCGGCGCGAGTCCACTGACACTAGTCCGGCACTAGTCAGCCACATCCGCGGCACCCAACACTGTGGGTCCAGGAGCTTCAGCAAGCCTGGCACAACAAGGCCAGGCTCTTAGCTTCAGGGTGAATAGGAAGTTGTGCTATAACCAAGCACAGAGAGAGACAGGACAAGTCAGCCAAAGGGAGCTAATCCCCTAAGGCTGTTGAGTGGGGACAGGACCTGGCCACAGTGCTAGAAGCACACCAAGTGGACCAAAGTCAGAGAGGGCAAAGGAAGGGAAGCCAGAGCATCAACAGCATCTGGGTAATGGATGGGATTTGGAACAGAAGTGCACACCCATTGCCAGAGGCAAATGGGGTCCTTCCGGAGATTATGAAGAATGAAAAAGGGCAAATAAGCCCCTCTGTATTCCGTGACTAGGGAAACTCTAGGCTGAAGGCACAAGAGGTCAAATCTAGGGTTGTACAAACTGTCTACAGGGTCTTATATACTGTATGGGGATCTGGTTTGTAGCTAATCAGGAACAGGGTCAGAGTCCTTATCATCCAATAGCAGATAAGATGTCAAATATAGTCCATGATAAGGATAAGCCTTATCAGAAGCATAATCATGTGGGACAGCCCCACAGGAGTCATATCAGTGTGGGAGGATTCCCACCAGGGTCAGGGGTAAATGGGGAGATAACAGGTCCCACAGGAGTCAGGGTGGATGTGGGAATACTCCCACAGGAATCAGAGAAGCAAATGATAAGCCAGATGGGTCATGTGATCAGAAAGGGGTAAATGATCAGATGAAGATGCTGTGATCAGGGTCAGGGATCACATGGTCCAAAGTCACATGGTCAGGGATCACATGGTCAAGGATCACATGGCCAAGGGTCACATGGCCAGGAGTCACATGACTGGCAGAGGGTCAAGTACAAGCCAAAGTCGTCTAGTTGTCTGGACTGGTCAGATTGGCAGGGACAATGTCAGGGGTTCCTATGGGTGTCAAGCACAGGGACAGGGTCAGGAGCAGTGGCCAAGGCATAAGCCAAGGCAGCAAGGAAGGGTGGTGTACATCCAACAGTGTAGCAGCATAACTACCAGCAGGTTAGGTGTAAATGGCAGCATGGGAGGTCAGTCCTATGAACAATGTCACAGGAATCAGGGTAGGGTCCTGGGCACACAGGCCACAGGCATCAAGGAGGGTCCCAAGGCAACAGGCCAAGGGCATCAAAGAGTGGTCCAGAGAAGGAGGAGATCAAGGATGGTGCAAAGAATAAGGCATGGTGTGCATGGTCAGGAAAAAGAGTAGGGTCGTAACACCCCAAAAGATTATTTCCGACTGAGATCCATGATTTGCATCCATGTTCGCCCGGGCCCTCTGCAAACGTCTTGACATTCAACAGAACATTTCCACGGCATATCACCCTCAAACAGATGGACAATTGGAATGAACAAATCAGTGGCTAGAACAGTATCTTCGTTTCTGGTGCAATGAAAGGCAGAATGACTGGGCAGAATGGCTGGCAACAGCTGAGTTCACACACAACAGCTGGCCGAATGGGACAACCAAGACCTCCCCCTTCTCCCTTATAATGGGATGGAACCCCTGCACGACATGGACAGATAAGCCCACCAATGTACCATCGGTCACACAACATATCAGCCAATGGGAGGAGATATGAGAATCAGCCAATAGAAACCTTCAGAAGGCACAAAAGACCCTGGCTGAGAAGCCCACAAGGTTTACACCCTATCAAGTCGGAGATCAGGTCTGGCTAGAGGGATGTAATATCCACACATCACACCCAATGGCAAAATTAGCTCCCAGATGCCACAGTCCCTTCTCAATTGAACAGAAGCTCTTGGACATCACGTACAAACTGACATTGCCTCCCACCTGGAAAATACACCCCATGTTCCATGCTGGTCTTCTGACACTGTACAAAGAGACTTCGCTCCATGGGCAGAATTTCCCATGACCCCCTCCCGAATTAGTCGATGGCGAACAAGAGTGGGAGGTAGAGCGTATCACTGATGCAAAATGGAAAGGCCGAGGGTGCAAATGCCAACTCCACTATCTGATCAAATGGAAGGGATTCCCTGATGTTGACAACTCATGGGAACCAGCTGCAGATGTCTTTGCACCCAAACTCATCGAAGACTTCTATAGACACCACCCTGAAGCAGATAAAGACCAGACCATGATACATGCTACTGGACAACTCCTTTCCCCACAACCACCCAGAACACAGCCCATGTCTCCCTCCAGTGTCCACACCTCTGCCGCGATTGATGCATTTCCCTTACTTTCTCCTCTGCATCCTCCTTCTCACCCACTATCTCCTATTGACTACAAAGCCACTGCCAAGGTGGCCAAAGGGATCAGAACCGCTGACATTAACAAGGATTTTGCCCTACCCGAAGAACCCCATCCAAACGACTTGATCGATGTCAACTTCGGTGATGAGGCTCCTGAATTCCCATTCTTCCCAAACAACCCTGAGTCCCCATTCTACTTCCCACTAATGATCCTGATGTCCAGAAATGACAGCACAACAGAAGTGGCAAAGTATATTTATTACACAAACAAAGGTATGGACGTAGCTGGATGTCTGGAAAAAGGAGGACCAGTTTATGGGGCCCTGGTGTATCTGGAGGAAAAGAAAGTCAACTGGCTTCACTATGTCCTGGGGCCAGAACATCTGCAACACCCCTCAGCTCATGACCCCTGCACCTTTGCTATCAATGAGGTACTTTGAGATTTATGCATGCCGCAACTAACCACTGAAGTAGCACGGCTGCGCAAATTCCAAGCACTTAGGGACAACCTCGAGATGCAACACCGAGACTATGAGTGGCAGATGGTGAGGATTAACTGAGGGGTCTTCGACATAGAACAACACCTGGTAGGCATTAGAGTGCGACTAGAGTTGGGAGAGGCCTACCAAATAATATCTGAATGGTATGCTGACATTTTCACCTGACCCCTTCCCTGTCACCGCCTCAACCTTGCACCCCAACTCAATCCCCACTGTTTCAAAATGCCACACCTTCATGAAAATCCAGATGGTAAGCTCTGCTGGCACTGCAGCAGCAAGTACCATCTCAGTTGGTGCTGCCCCACAGCCAAGAAACGTTGCCAACACTGCCAGAGTACATCACATTGGAGCCACCAATGTCTATTCCGATGGCTCACACAAGCCCCCACTGTCGTCAACCTGTCTGGATGGTGTGGCAAATGTCTATCCCACAATGCCGGCCATCGAGAGATCAACTGTCATGTTTATGACAGCTGCTTTCACTGTGGGAGACAGGGGCCCTACAGTTTTCTACAAACACACATTTGCCCCACAGACAAAGAAAAGGAGAACTATGATGCTGATCACTATGCCGTAGCCGACAATTACCTCTCCTTGGTCCAGGATGATGATGGTATGCCAATCTAGCTGGCTCTGCTAGGACTTAGAGAGGGGGTAATGTTACGAACCCCGCTACATTGTCTCATTTCCTTTTCTTTTCACATGATGCGCTGTTTGGCCTCATTTGTCCTTTGTTGATTGCGTTTATGACTTCCTTTGTACATATTTGTTCCTTATCTCTGACCCGGGCTGTGCTTATCTCTGACTCATATTTTACACAAGAACTCTTATGTATTTTCCCACCAGAATTGCAACTATACTGGATTCGTCTATGTATATTCTCACCTGGCCCACCCTGATTCCATTCCCCATTCAGTTAGATTACAACTTTGTTGATACATCAAGTATGTTACTCTGATTTAGACTCCGATCTCTATTACATATATAAGGCCTGCCTAGATAGCCTGTATGCCTTAGACTCGACTTCTTAATCGACTTGGTGCATTACCTTCTGGGTGATCTCTAAGACCCAACACTTGAATTGTCTCAGTGCTTCTGGCACTCTTCCACTCACCAATACTAAGGGATTAGCTCCTTAGTGTTGACTTCTCACTCAACCTCTGTGTACTTGAAAGACAGTGCACATTTGACTTTGTAGTTTCACTACACAACTTGTCACATGTCGTGCTGAATGCCCACACCAGGCATTACATATGGAGTCAGGTGAACCCAAATATATGAAAGCAGATGGCATAAAGCCTGGCTTCTGATAGGGGATTAAGTAAGTGTCCAGTCGTAAGATAAGAAGATAAGAAAGTAATCTGAGGCAAACAACAAGTCAACAAGTACAACACAGGTCACAGGGAGGGTTGTAGGGCATGTGATGGATCCCAGGATGGAGATGTAATCAAGAAGTGCATGGTAGGCAGTAAAGAGGGGTTCTCATTGGGGAGGGTAAAGAAAATGGGGAGACTCGGCAATGGTTGTAACACTGCCCTTAACAAGGCAGCCCATGTCAACAAAATTAAAAATAAAAACAACCAAATTTCACGCCACAACCTGCAGGTGCATCATCATCCAATGATGTCACCTGCTTCTATTGCCAGAAGCCAGGCCACAAGGCTAATGAATGTCAGCAAAGGAAACAGGACAGAGCCAATGCTGATGCAGGCAAAAAGGGCAACAAGAGGAAGGGGCAAGGTGTGATGGTTTGCGAAGATTTGTGACATTGTATGTGACAAGAATGTGATGTTTGCTTGTGTTGCACATGAGCTGCGCATTTTTGATTCATGTGACCACTCATAATGACTTGTGACATGGGTGTGACAGGTATGTTGCATGCACTGTGATCTTTATTCCCTATTCCTTTATTTTATTTTCCTTGCTGAGGGCGCAACCCCTCCTTTAAGTTCTGATTGTTGACACAGGACATGTCTGGAGATGCTTCAGGCATCTGAGGATCGCTTTAGCTGTAGATAAGATAAGATTAGGTTCCGGAGTTTCGGACTTTTTACGATATCTTTATTACATTTCTTTTCCACCTTACTCAGCTGATTAGAGATGTCCTTAGTAATGCGCAGTAAGCACATGATATCTCTTTGGCCAATGGCCTTTATCCCTCTTTGTTTATTGTCTGGCACTTGTGGACTTATTCCCAGTGCGCACAGACCATTTCCCCTGGCCCTATGGGTATATAAGGGTGTCTGTTTCATCTCTTTCACTTCAGAGTTCTTCTAACCTCTGAAGTGTAAGTTCCTCTTTTACTATACTGTTCTTTTACCTTTAACTAACTGTCTTATGTAGACCACTTGTTTTCTAGGTCAGTAGTATAGTTAATATAGAGTTCTTCTAACCTCTGAAGTACCACTTGTTTTCTAGCCTAACATGCTACTAACCACAGTCAGTATAACCAGCAGCATGATTGTTTGACACTGATCCTATTCTATCTCACTCCAGGGCATAACCCCTGGAGTCCATGACTACCAGGGATACTTATTAGAACCTTCTATTTAGTTTAGATCTTCTGATGTGCCCTCTTTGATGTGCCTTCTCAAAGCTGTATTTAAACTACTTAGATTGTAGAGACAGACCTTAAGTCTGTTCTCTTGTATCTAATACAGGCATATTTGACTTCACAATGATCCACTTGCACTCCCCAAGTTGCAGCTTGAGGAGCCTTCCCCCTAGTAGCTTTAGTAGGGCTGATTGCCACTACTCTCGACTTTGTTTCCTGCATGCACCCCCTCCACAATGTCATGGGCACTTGAAACTTGAATCCAGACTAGGTCTTCTGCATTAGTGTTACAATCCCTGCCGAGCAACCCCGTTTTCTTCACCCTTCCCAACGACGACCCCTCCTTACCACCTACCCTACACTTCATGATCACGTCCCCATCCTGGGATCCATCACGTGCTCTCCTCCCGTCCCCGTGACCTCCATTGTACTTGTTGACTCATTGTTTACCTATGCTTGACTCTTATCTTGTTATCTCTTATCCCTTTATCTTTACGACCGGACACTTACTTAATACCCTATCAGAAGCCAGGCTTTACGCCCTCTGCTTTCGTATATTTGGGCCCACCTGACCCTGTTATCCTTATCTCATTGGCGCCCGTTTAACTTACATATATAAGTCCGCTGTAGCTACCCTGTAGACCTCAGACTCGACTTATTGAATACATCGGTGCCTGTCTTCCAGACATCCCCCCTTGAACCCTTGACTCGTTTGTCTCAGTGCTTCTGGCACTTCCCACTCAACATCGTCTCAAGGCGCAGCCCTTCTGACTTTGACTCATCCCACCTGAACTCCAAGGAGCCTTATTGGTTCCTTACCTGAACTCGCAGACCAAGCTGTCACACAAGTTGTGTGGAATGTCCCGCACCGGACGTAACAATTAGACTTTGAATCTTGAACATGCCCCGCATCTAGAGGGCTTTTGAGTCTTGAAAATGTGACCTGACACAGCAGATACCTGGCTGTGACACAAGGCCCTAGTGTACAAACAAACTCCACACAAGTAGCTACCATAGTTAATGGTAGTGGCAGAATACAGGAGGTGCATGAGACACCTCGCATTTCACTTTATACTTTGACTGAACATATGCAAGAAGTCAATGATGGCAGCAACCCTTGGATGATGGACAGTGGAGCCACCACTCATTTCACACCATATCTAGAAGATTTCTCTGAATACCTGCCACATACAGGACATCAGGTGACAATTGGTGATGGCTCCATAGTCCAAGTCGAAGGGACAGGCAAGGTCATATTAAAAACTCGTAACAATTATGAGTTAGAATTAAATAATGTCTATTATATGCCTGGCAGTGAAAGAATACTGTCAACAAGCTGCATCACAGACAAAGGTGGATCAGTGGAGTTCACTCCATCTGAGGTCAAAATAAAGTATGGTAATGCAATAATAGCAGAAGGTGTCAAGGCTATGGGACTATATTGGGTCCTTGGGAAAACTGTGCAGAATCTAAATACTGCTTCCCACAAATCTGCATCAAGTAGCCTTGATACCTGGCATTTGTGCATGGGTCATATGTCAAAAGAGGCCCTCAAAAGACATGCTCCTAAGGCTGTAAAAGGTCTTAGCATAGATAATAGCCAAGTGGAAGACAAGCTGTGTTATGGCTGTGAAATGGGAAAATCACACTGTCTTCCATTCCCTCCCTCTCAAAAGAGAGCTTCAGCACCCTTGGAAGTCATTCATAGTGACCTAGTTGGTCCTTTACAATGTACTTCAATTCAAGGGAATCTATACTTTGCCACCTTCATAGATGACTTTAGCAGGACAGCTCTAGTTGTTGCTATGAAGGCTAAAAGTGATTTTACATCGGTCTTCAGTAATATTAAGGCATTCTTGGAAAATAAAACAGACAAGAAAATAAAGACCTTACACACAGACCAAGGTGGCAAATTTGTTAATAGGGAGCTGAAGTCTATACTTGAGCAGGCTGGCATAGAGCATAAGTTGACAATGCCATATTCCCCACAACAGAATGGATGTCATGAACTGACACCCTAGAAGACCTCCTGACCCCCCAGAAATCCCCAGATGCTCCCAGAGACCTTGTAGAACCCTCAGAGATGAAGATAACCCTAGATTAAGACCAGAGAAGGGCCGGTCCGGACCAGGGCCAGACTCCTGCCAAATTGGAGACCTGTGGGAAGAGTACTAACAGAACCCCACAATGCCTAAATAGCAGTCCACAAACTGCAGACTGTGGAACTGCAGATTTCTAAGCCCAAAAGTGGGGCTATTCTCATTGGTGGATCAGTAGGGAGTTAAAGCGAAGTTAACCTCCCCTAAAGTGATGCACAGACCAAAAGTCCCAGTTGTAATTATGTATATAAACCCTTTGGGAATAGAATGGACAGCTCCAGACTGTCCACTTGTGATCCAGTTCCTGATTACCTAGGAGATTAGCCCCACCTTGTGGAAGGCTTCTCATCCCTTGCCCTTGAGCTGTTTGCTTTGTCTCCCTTGCACTTTCACCCTCACTCCCATCCTTTGCCCACTTCCAAATCCCTTCCCTCGCATACAACCCACTGTCCAGGCAGTCGACAGTGAGTTGTAACATTTGGACAGTCTCTTTTACAGCAGACAGTGACTGACAAGTGCCCTAGTGTCTCAAAACAGCTCCCCTGCATCCTACACCTCAGATCAAGCAGCCTCCCCCCCTATGAGCTTACCCCCCCCACAAAATCCTCAACTTTGCTGCCTTAGTAGAGGCAGCTGCCACAGCATCCCCTGCCCCCCCTTCGTCAGTCTTGCCTCCTCTGGAACTCCCAGAACTTCATCCTTTCCCTGTGCCCTCCCCCACCCTCCAATTGCCCCCTCTTGTTCCCCCAGGCCTCTTAAATGCATCCAACACCTTTGGCACCCCCCCCCTCGTTATATTCGCCTTCCAACCCTGCTCCACCCCCTCCCACTGCAGCAAATGCCCTCTCTCCTCACCACCCTGGCCTTGTCCATCAGACACCTCCTCCTTCTCTTGTCAATCGCCCCCTTTGCATTGACCATCCAACCAATCCTCACCAATTTCTTATATACTACTCGCTTGATGGTCAGCAAGAGTCTTGGGTGCCTGCTCAGTTTTCCAGAGAACCTAGCTTCTTTGACCAATTCCCCTGCTTTGTGGATGTGCTTGCTGATCTCCCCCATTATCTCCCTGGTGTGGTCGTTCCTCTCCACTTTCCTCACTTTCACAACATTCCTATTCATCCTCGCATTGATCAATTTCTTCGTTCCCCTCATTACCCCCCCTCCCACTTTGTAAACCTCAATCTTTGTGCCAAAGTAGGTTATTTGGCCCCCAACCCTCACACTTTTCAATGGGGCCTGCTGGTCTATTCCTGGAATGCTTCCCTTGCCTGCTTGAATTGCACCCTCTCCCCAGAACTGCAAGACGTCTTTAGTGGGGCTAGAACATTACTCCAAGGCTTCGACCTCCTGGATGGACAATTTATCAGCCTCTTCAGCACCTTGAATTTTACTGATCTAGGAGTTGTGATAGAAGATAGATATTTTACAGTTCAAGATGCACTTAGAACCCACCCAGAGCTTATCCCCCTCACCCAAGCAGTACGATTACCTACCAACCCCATCCCTGTTACGCTCAGAGGGGCATATGCAGTCTGATGTGGGCGGCTAGGTCACAGTGACAAGGTTGGGACAATCTTGGAACAATGCGGAAGACAATAAGTCCAACATGGGGTCTACCAGAGTCACAGGCTCAGTGTACAAGTCACAGAGGACGAGTACCAAAGGGACGAGTTCGGGTGGT
>WTXG01000476.1:0-20129 GCA_022496185.1 Multifurca ochricompacta | reverse complement strand
CCTCAGCACGAAGAGCCTTATCATCCGCAAAGATCGTAAACCTCCACCGTCCCTCACCGGGCCCTCATCGACCATTCCTTGCCAACGACGACGACGACGATGACGACACCACCGTCACGTCGAAAGGCACCCCCATCGGAATGGGATTCATCTCCCCTTCCATCACCACTGCCACCACCACCACCACCAGGAGCCTCCCCTCATCCGCAAATCAATGGCGTGCATCTCGTCAATACTCGCGATGCTTTGTTGCTTAGTCTTTTGTCGTCAGAGGCTATTGTGGAAAGTCGTGGCTACGAAATATTGAATGCAGAGGAAGTCGAGGAACTCAAGAAGGTGCGTGCTCTTTTCTTTTTCTTTTTTTTTTTCGTTTGCAATATATATATATTTCATCTTATCCTCTATAGGAGTACACCGTCCTCTCATCACGGGTCGGCGCCCTTCAAAAAAACTTGCTACGGAAATGAAAATCCGCGACGCGGCGCAGACACTCGCCCGTTTGAACGCGCCTTCTTTGTCTACCTCTTCTCCATCACGTATATCAAAACAATCTATTAGCGCGCTCGAAGCTGCAGAACGAAAACTGGTCACAGCACAGACTGAGCTTTGGCGTGTACAAGAGCGTGCCGCGAATGTTGACCGTCGACTTTTGGGCACCGTGCTGGCGTGCTTGGCATGGCCCTGGCTGAAGCGGAGCGCGTGGAGCAGACGGACGGTGATGGTGGGGGTAATCCAGAAGGCGATGATTTGCGCAGTCCCATCTCGAGCTTAAGCGGAAGCGGAATCGGTGGTGGTACGGCGACGGCCCCCAAGTTTGATGGCGCCCATCTCTTCGCGGGACACGAGGGTGCATTTATTCCGGGAAGGAGACAGTCACGAGCGGAAAACGGTGCGAATCGTCAGGAAATGGAAGAACTCGAGATGAAGCTTGCTGGCTGCGGAGGCACGTGTGCAGGAGCAGGAGGTCGAACTTGAGGAGGTAAGGGCTGCGGCTGCGGCTGACCTCGAGGAGATCCGCGCTGAGGCCGCTGAAGAACTCGCCGATGCACGGGATTTAGCTGCGGTCGAGTTGGCTCGGGAGCGTGCTGTTCTTGAACAGGAATTGGAGCGCGCCAGTGACCTGGAGGGACGGGTCGCGTATCTGGAATTGGAGCTTGAGTCGTCTACTAGAGGGGGGGATGACGATGTGGCTCAATTGGAGGAGCAGATACGGACATTGGAGAATAAGCTTTCGAACGCGCAAGGTGAGGCGGATAGGGTACGGACAGAGGCGGAGGTGGCCGCCGCTGCGTGGGTCGTGGAGAAAGCGTCATGGGATTTAGAACGTGAGGGGTTCCAAATCGAACGTGCGCAGTGGGCCGAACTCTCGGAGACACTGGAGGGCGAGCGAGCGATGTGGGAGCAAGAACGTGAAGAGATCCTCGCGCAAGCGAAAGATCAAATTGCGAACGCGGCGGAGGGGTTGCGCGACCTCGTTCAGCGATTCGACATCCCGCTCTTCTCACGCGAGTCTAGTCTCGGCGTTTTTGTGGATGCTCTCGGGCGGTACCTCGAAAAGCATAACGCGCAGGTGTCGGAAACGTTACTCGCGGTGGAAGTAGAGAAGCGCATGGCGATGTCGAAGGAGTTGGAGGTTACCAAGGCATTGTTGCAAGCTCGCTCACTGGTAAGTCATCCTTTTTTTTTTTTCTTGTTCCTTCTGCCTTGAAGGACTTCGAGAGCGCCCCCCCTTCTTCTACCAAGTGTTCGTTATATTCAGATGTTGCTCACTCCCACAGAGCAGCAGCAACAGCAGCAGCAGCCGTGGCGGCCCATCTGCTACCTCTTCCTCTTCCTCTCCTTCCTCCTCCTTTCCATCAATCACCTCAACCACCGAATCCGAATTCGAACCCAGGCCGACCGAAGCAATCGCATTCGCCAAGGACGCGACGAGCATCGTCGCGATCTTGCAACCCCTTTGGCTTACACTACCCTCCCCGGAAGCGCGTGCGACACGGTTGAGCAGCGCCGCGAGACCTTTCAGAGCTGGAAATGGAAGGACGTCTCCGAGTTTACGTCCTGGAAGACCGGGAAGTCCAAGTCCTGGCGTGGTATCGATCAGCGATATGGATGTGCGCGCTCTCAAGAGTCTCTACACGCCCGGTGGCTCGGGCTCGAACTCGGGCTCCAGCCCTATCCCCGGTCCCGGTTCCAGCACCAGCACCAGCACCATCGCAGGCACACCGGGTACACCGGGCTCTCCAGTCGTTCTCGACGGGGGGTGGGGGTTGGTATCGGTGGGGGAACGGGGACGTTCAGTGTCGAGGCATTCGCGTTACGGGTGCAGGCACTCATCGCTGACGATCGGGCGTTAATGGAACGATTGATTCGGTTCGCGCAAGCTCATGATTTATTGAAGAAGAATGCGGAACGGGCTCAGAAACTCGCGCAGGATAGTAATGTCGCTCTTGAGACTTATCAACGACAAGTGAGAGTACTTGAAGAACAAATTGGTCGTTCTGATAATTGGTATGTTTTTTTTTGGATTTGATTTGTGAACATGAATATACAAAAAAAAAAAATATTCTTCCCCTCCCCCTCCCCCAATTGACACGCACTTTTTCTCTTTCTTTTAATAGGCAGGAACAAGCTGAACGATTGGAAGCTGAGAAATTGGCTGTAGAAGAACAAGCGGCCGAACAGGCCAACACGCTCCGACAACTCACTGAAGCAAACGCGAGTCTCTCCGCACGAGCTTTACAACTCGCTGAGGATGCGGCGAGGGCACAAGAAGAGTTAAGGGCGGTTAAAGTTGGGTCAGAACGGGAACAGGAACAACGTCTCGCCCTTCTTGAAGAGATTAATCTCGTTCAGACAGAGAATGGAAATTTGCGTCAGCAACTTCGTGCTCTTGGCAAACTATAGCCCTCCCCCGCCCCGAACGAATTTTTTTCCCCGGGGGGGGGGGATGTTTTTTTTTTTTTTTTTTTTATATATTACGGAGAGTGGGACTGTATCTGTATATATATAATAATTGTTTCTTTTCCTTTATTTTCTTTTTGTCCATCATCTACTTGATATTATATTTAATTGGACGGCACAAGGGCGTATTTCATGTTATTGGTTTCATTGAAAACATCTACCAAACGAAAAAGATAAACGCGCTTTTAAAAACTGGGCTTACAGACCGGGTTAGCTGATCAGGTAGAAGACGACCGCACACCAATCACAAACGCACCTAGCGGCAAAAACCAAAAACCACCCTCTTTTCACTGCCGCAACAACAGAGACCGATTCTACACACGACAACACGACACACACACACACAACTCCCCACAGCTAGCTCTAAGGTGAGGCTGTCGATCATACGTTCGTAAGCGAACTATAACAATCCGATTTTTTTTTTTTTTGGCCGAAGACCCCCCCCCTCCCCCCTCAACGAGGAGAGAGCTCTCTCACTTGTACCATGTGATGCGCGCGCACGCGCCTACATCTTCTGCACTGTATTATCATGGAAATCCAGAGTGGCCCATCCCACGCCGCTCATTATTTACCAAGAAAACTCGACATTCACACCCCTATCTTTCATGGATAGAGCCCATACCTTTTTTTTTTTTTTTCTTTTTTTTCTTTTTTTTGACCCCTACACTACTATTTAATGGTTTATCCCACCTAACTCCACTAATTACTAAACTCTGACGGTGGTCTCCTACATGTGTAATGAATGGCTTAACTTATTCAACCTATCTTTATGGCTCACCCAAATGTATTACTGAGGCACCGAAAAATACGATCGCTCTAGGAAGCTGCATGCGGAATAGAAATTGGATTTTTTTAAAAAAAAAAAAAACGAAAAGATAACAACAACAAAAAAAAATAATAATACAGAATACAGAGCACCCTCCCCACCGTTAACACCCAACCCACCCCACCCCCCATTTACATCAAGAACCAAATGGTGCGCCAAGTCCCATCGCATACGGATTCTGTGGCAATACAGAAATAGGAATGGGCATCATCACCGGGGAGGATGATGATGAAGCCATCACCGTAGCCGATTGAAACTCCTACCATACTCATAAAAATCAAAACGAAAAATAAAAAAAAAAAAAAAAAGAATAAGAGCACGCACATCGACATGAGTGCTCGGCAATCGACTCGTATTCTGCCTCGCGCTCGGCGTCTGTCTCAACGCCCTAAAATCATTGGCCGTATACGTCTTGGTAAGACCTGTTACTGCTGGACTGCGTAATAAGGCTGTTGGTGGGAGACGGTGACCATATTCAAGACACCTCGTGCGTGAGGCGGTGTCATCGCACGGTGTTGTGGGTGCTGCTGTTGCTGTTGCTGTTGCTGTTGCTGTTGTTGCTGCTGTTGTTGCTGCTGCTGCTGCTGCTGCTGCCCCGTCCCCATCATTGTCGTCGCCATTTTTGTTGTTGTTGTCGTTGATGTTGTCGTTGTCGTCGTCGTCATCGTCCCCGTTGCTGTTGGTAACCCCCCTGCTGCTGCTGCTGCAGCTGCTGTGGCCGTAGAAGATGAGGATAAAGAAGAGAATCCGGGTAATAGATGTGATTCGAGTTGCCTTTCTGTGGATAGATGAAGTAAAGTCCGCAAGGAGAGACGTACGTCGGCCGTTGGGGACGGGAGAAAAGTAAACGGATGTAACGGTGCGTCTTCCACCGCGGTCGTATTCAAATGCATGCGCACGTGTTCAAGCGTAGGTCTTCGGAAACTAGCAACGGAGACGGCGGTGGCAGCGGTGGTGATGGTGGTGGTGGTAGAGTAGATGAAGCACCATCGTCCGCCGAGGCGAGAGCATCGCAGAGTTGTGCAAAAGTGTCCGTCGAGATGTTATGAAGCGTCGCGAGTTGTGGGAGACCGGCGTGGGATTGACCGACGAGCCATTCGAGTAAAGAGAGTATAGCTGGTGCTTCATCGATATTATGACCAACACCGCCACTACCACCACTACCACCTCCTGTTCCTGTTCCTGTTCCTGTTCCTGCTCCTGCTCCTGCTCCAGAAGCAGCGGCGAGTGCTAACAACGCGTCACCCATCTCGGTCGACAATCTATCTGGTTCGATAATCTTGATCGGTACTAGTCTAAGCGCGTCGAGAGCGTGCGAGACGGGCTTCAAAGCCGGTGGTACATGTTGCACAGCACGAAGAAAGACAAGGGCGAGTGCAAAGCACAAATTATGATCCAACGACGATTCATCTGACGGTTGCTGTTGCTGTTCTGGTTGTAACAACACCTGAGCTAGTTCTACCTGTTCAACGACGCGATCCGGTTCGTCAACAACAAGTTCATGGCCGTAACGACCAAACCGGCCGGTTCGGTTCCGTCACTATGAAAGTGTGAATCCTGACTGCCTCCTCCGAGGACGTCGTCCCGCGCATGAAATCGTGTAACAAGCGGAGGGAGACGGAGACCTGATGCGCCTTTATCGCGAATAGATCCGGCGGGCCTTAAAACCTTCTTCCACTGAGAGTACACGTAGCGCAGAGCACAATGAGTGCAATTCCTCCAACACAAGCCACTCCGCGATCCCCGAAACACCCCCATCGAGTTCTGCGAGCCTACGCACGAGGTGTGCTCGTCCGTCTCCATCAAGAGTGCGAAAGAACGCGGCGAGTTCTGGTAGAATGCGTGGCAGAGCTCGACGCACAGAGGCAGTGGTATTGGTGGTGGTGACGACCGCGTTCCCTCCTGCTCCACCACCAGTAGCATCAGCTCCAGGTACGTAAGGTTCGAGAGGAAGCACGAGGTCAACAAGACTAAGAGCATTTTGTACACGTCTAATCGGATCCTGCGACGCCACGTTCGCACCCGCAATGTCCGCCCCACGCCTCATCAACACGCGCAACACGAGTTCCGGTTCAAGCGCGCGCACGACCTCGATGCACGTTCCCCGCAACGCCTGCACTACCATCCGCGCACCATCATTGAAGGAGTTGAGCGTGTCAGCCGCATCCACACACACGAACAGGTCCGCCGCTGCGTTGACCAGAGCATGTGCCGCGCGGCCCGGCAGCATTGGATGTATAGGGATCAGACGTAAGAGCACTTGGAGAAGCTCGTCTGCACCCGACAAAAGGTCCGCTAACTGTGCGCGCAAGCAGGATGAGGATGATGATAATGATAATGATGATGACCCAGTCGTGAGAAGAGGTGGAGGCGGTGTGAGTGAGAAATATGCTTGAGCATCTGCGACTAACACTTCGAGCACTGCGAGCAGGTGGAGCGGAAGCCCGTGCGTGTTTTGCGCCCACAAGGCGTTAAGGGCTGCCCATTCGCCGGTACCAGGTTCCCCCGTCTCGAGTTCATGCATGAGCAGTGCGATCGCGACGCGCATCGGACGCAGGGCGTCAGCAGTGACGGGTCGCGCGAGGGGACGCACGAGCTCCTCGACCGCGGACGGAAGTCCATCGTCTGCGAGAAGCGCGAGGGAGTGTAGGATACCACGTTCGGTGTCGTTAATCGCCGAGAAACCGGGCTGGAGTTGAAGAAGACATTTGACGAGGTGAGGAGATAGGAAGGCTCGCGGGTCGCGCGTGAGGTCGTAAAGGAGGTGCTCAGCGTGAATACCGGAGCGCGTCGGCGTGTCATCATCCATCATGCATTCGAGGCGGAAAATCATCTGCCGCAAGAGGAGGAGGCGATTCAGAGTCTTGCATATCCAAAAAAAACAGGTCCCACAGCGTTCTCGTCAGACAGGGATCAGAATGGGTCAACAGTGAAACGTGCGCACCTCACGGTAATGCGGTACGCCCTGCCACACACGCATGATAGCAAAGGCACGTGAGCGGCATAGTTCATTTGGCACGCTATCCGCCCACGCATAGGCGCGAGCACACACGCGACGCCAACCCACGCTCGGAGCTCAACGAGACCCTCCTCCTCAACGATATGCGCAGCAAGATCGGGGTGGGTGACGAGGGCATGCAGAGCGACGCCGAAGGATGGTTCATCGCTACCGAGGTCGCGCAACACCTCTCTCGCTAGCGTAAAGGATCTTTGAGGGTTCCAAATCGCAGCAGAGAGCTCTTCCCAGCCACGCAGACGATTAATCACGCGCTGTGCTGCTCGCTTGACATAAGGGTCTAGCCCTGGGCTCCGTAAGAGGTTTCAAGTTCTTTTGGGAGATTCGCTACAACAAACTCCTTTGCGATGTCTGGGTTCGCAGCTGCGATAAGCAAATGGTCGAGCGTGTCTTCATCCATGAAGGAAGTGTCAAATACTGCTTGGATGTCGATACGGTCCTTGAGGGTTTGGGTAAATGAGTGGTATGTAGTGAGATGGCAAAATGAGTCATACAATCAGGAGCCGCGAGAGCTCGCGGTGTTGGCAAGCGACGCGGGAGAGGATTCCAGCCACCAAGTAAGATTGATTCTCACTCTGTATGACGCGCGTATAAGCAAGAGAATCCATGAGGGTATGTTGGAAGCAAGGGAGAGTACCTTGGGACCAATTGCGTCTGCGACCCTGTCGGCGAAACGCTGCAAAACCTCAAGCGGGACGTCATCTGCAACTGGCTGACTCGTCAGCTGATAAGCGTAATCGAGGTCAAAGTCGATGGGGTCCTCGTCAAGATCTGAGTGAAGATATGGGAACTCGGGGAGATCCCAGTCGTCGTTGTCGGCTTGAGACAGAACATGAGACGGATAAGTAGGGGGAGAGGTGGCGCATCAGGAATGAGGGCGAGGAGGTTGCGTGTTAAGATTGTTGGATCATCCAAGTTTGCGGGATCGAGTGCAGGAGATAAAGGTGCCAGGTCGAGGGATGGCAGTACGTTGGGAAAATATGATGAGGGCGCAGAGGGCAGCTCGGAGGCAACGTCGCCATATATAGCCATGGAGATTTTGGTGAAGTTACCCTTGACTATCATGAGACGAGATGCAAACTAAAGGTAGTTGTGACCGGATGAGAAATACGGTGGAAGGGGGAGAGGGATACTTGAAGCAGACCTCGGCCCCCATATCTACAGGAAATTCGGCATAACCACCAGCGTATGCTATGGATGTCGGTATAAGGACATTGGTAGCCTTCTGTTTTTGTTTCGGGTCGCTAATAATGGGATGTGCATTGAAGAAAACGTCAAGGAGGAAGGCCTCTGGCTCTGTCGCCCTTTCATCGTTAATAAACCACCCCCGATGTGATTGTTAGTGAGCGTGAATAGAAGATTTTTAAAAAGCATGACGACCTCTCAAGGTGACATAGCTTTGACAATCCCACGAGGATGGTGAGAAGAGAGAAAGAGGACTCACGAGACGATCTGAGGTTGCTCTGCGAAGGGTAAGGCGTCCTTTGGAAATATTCGTAAAGACGAACGCGAACTGGTGAAGAGAACCTTAAAGCGGCAAGATTTGAAGGACCTGCGGGTTCTAGAGTAGACCAATGAAGTAACATTTAGTAAAGGGGAACGAAGGAACGAGGGCAGGAGCAGGAGCAGGGCAGGAGCAGGGGTAGGAGAGAGGGAGGGAGGACAGCACAGCACAGCACTTGGCACACTTGGCACGAGACTTTAATCTCAGCGCGACCGAGCGACCGAGCAAGTGACTTGAACTTGTTGTCCTCGCCCTCACCCTCGTCCTCGCTCTACCGCCATGAGCGGTCTCAACCCACCTAACATCAAACTTCCTGGCCTTACTTTACATCCAGACAGCAACGTATCTCACAAACGAACTCGTAGCAGCAGCTTTCTCAAAGTCGAACACGTAGACAGTTCAAACGAAGAAGCGCTAGACCAAGCCGCCTACGCAAACATCAATGCTGAGTGGGTCAACCGCAAAGGTTTGGGCTTATAACTTATAACTTTTCCTTTCTTTCTTTAATCTTCGTGTTGTAAAGGTGCTTGGATGATCCATGTCGTTCTCATCGCAACAGGCAAAGTCATCATCGACGCCATTCCTGGAGTGACGCAAACATATCCTGGACGGCCGTCAATCTGTCCTATCTCGCTGTGCGTTTCCACAAATACACATCATCCATCCCTCTGACCTCTTCCACCCTCATTAGTGCTCATACCTTATGTTTCATTGGGTTACCGGCATTCCGTTCGGCAGCGAGTTGCATGGTGGCGCATATGATGATCTCACTCTTTGGGAACAGATAGACGGCGGTGCGCAGAACACCCCTTCTCGAAAGTGGTCTCTCCCCCGTTGGCCTGTACGTCTTCATTCACCCTCACACACACATAAATTAACACCCGTTCCGCGAAACATAGTTTCTTGCTCTCCACCCATTACACGAATTATAACCCATGGCTGTTCGCTGTCAACTTGTCTGCCCTCATCTTTACCCTAGTGCCCAAGCTTCCATCGTTGCGTGTCTTTCTTTCCTTATCTGATTGCCTTCCCTGACACAGTCTTCCTCTGCACCCTTCACCCAGGCTCATAGACAGCGTTTACGTATCCTTCCGGATGACCCTTCGGGCATCGCAACGCCGATGAGCAACATTTCTGGCACCAGCACGCCACCGGATTACTTCCGTCCGCCGCCTGAACTCCATTTAACAGAAGCACAATTTGAATGAAGGGGATGCTGGATTACGTAAGGAAGTGGAAAGTTGAAATTGTCGCATCGCATGTCTCACAAGCAAGCATTCAAAAAATCAATCCCCCCCTCAAGTTGGCTTTTTTAATTCTCCCGCACTTTTTTTTGAAAGATACGTAATACATTAGCTTTCCCTTTTCTTTTTTGTCGTCCTCTTCCACTTGTACCAGCTTTTGTTTTTTCTATGCACGTAGTCCTCTCTTGAACGGTACCACCCTTCACCCACAACAGACAAGTTGGCTGGCTTGCTTTTTAATCCGATTAGGATTTTTTTATGACGACGCTTTGAGCAGATCTTGGTATTGCAGCAGTCGCAATCTTTGGGTAGGATATAAGTGAAACAGAAATGATCTGTGGCAAAAGCGATACGCTCACAAATTCCGCAATAGCATGAGAATCGTCACCTTTCCCACAGCAGGAATATACAACGACGCCTACGAAAGGACGCACACACGTTGAGAGCCTCAGATACAGGGGAGGGAAGTAGGGCGACGGACCTTTTCCCGAACGTCGACTTCGAAGTTCTTATCCGCCGCCACGTTCACGCAAACGCACCCGTCCTTCAACGCCGTCGTGGGAACCTTATACGTCGCGCTCGGAACGGCGGAGACGACCACATCTGAGAGGGCGAGACATCGGGCGAGATCGAATTCGGGAGGTGCCGGTCTCACGACGTGATGTGGGTGATACGCCCTTCGTTGCCGCGCGATTCCACCACCACCACCCACCGCCGCCGCCGCTTGGTCGTTTGGTATATTCTTGGATGGAGTCTATGTCTACGGAAAAGACGCGTGCGCCTCATTGGCCAGGAGTGCCGCGAGCGGGCGACCGACTACCTCCGATCTGGCATTAGGCGCGGGAGGGATGAGATAGAAAACTCGAAAAAAAAAAATGCAGCAACGAAAACAAAACGACTCACCGGTTGATGACGGTGATGATTCGGCCGTAGGCGCGGTCTCCGTAGGGTAAGAGCGCATTGTATACGCCCACACGCTCTAGGGCTTTCACGACGCCAAGTGGGGTGCAAGGTAAGATCGACTTGACCGTTCCCGGTGGTGGTACATCATCTTTGAGTGGGGCCGGAGTGTGGGCCAGAGAGGTGATGACGCTAACAAAGACTTGGGTTCGAGGTATCGGATGCTTTTTTTTTTTAATTAAGTGAACAGGTTGAGAAAGAGCCGGAGGGAGAGAAAGACTCACTTGTGATAGAGGTTGAAGTGGAATTTATAGTTGAGCCCTTCGACATCTTTGAACGGTGAGACGATTTGCTGTAGATAATGATCCTGCTCCTTTCCGAAAATAGGGTAATACACCTGGGGGGGAAGCATTGATGAGGATGAGGTTGAGAGGACGAGGCAAAGTTACAATAACGGGGGAATCGGACGCGCACCATGATCCCATCGACCGTATCGTCCGCGTTGGCCTCTATGATGGCCTCTTCGACGCCCACGCCGTCACCATTGCCATTTAGGTTACCATTACCGTCCCAAGCGCGGAGCCCAACTCGCGCAACTCAAAGGCGATACCCAACGCGGCGCATTGTTTGCGGGTGAACTCGGCATAAGACCGGCTGGGCATGCTCGCGGTAGCGAGGATGCCGACGATTTTGGGGGCGCTCGCGTCGGTGTCAGGGATGCTAGGCTCGTTTTGACTTCGGCGAGGAAGGGTTCAGCGATTGTGTCTGCTTTAAGAAGGATACCTTTAGGCGCTGGAGCTGTTGCGGGCGTCGTCATCGTCGTCGTTTCTGCCTCTGCCTTTGCTCTGGCTGTGTGCCTGTACCTGTGCCTGTCTCTGTCTCTGTCTGTATAGCTGGCATCGCTGAGCTATCGTTTTGTAGAACTGTTGGAGGGTTCACCCACTCAGAAAGTAACTTTAAGGTGACTTAATCAGATTAGATTTAATTAGATTGATGATTAGATTTCTGATCTGATTACTAATTGTGTGTGAAATTTCCTCCGAATGGTCGTGTATGCAATCTCACTTGTAAAAGGTAGCCCTCGTTGTCTAATGGTCATGACGTCAGACTTCTATACACGATGGCATCTGGAGGCTCCGGGTTCGAGTCCCGGCGGGGTAACTTTTTCCTCGTCATCGCGCCCTCACCTCACTCTGACTAAACTCTGATTCTGACTTGATTTCTGACTCTGCATTTTACGTGAATTCTATCATCCTTTTGACCCGCTTTCATCAAGTCGGGTCTTGTCTTATTTACGCCGCTCTTACGCAAAGTCGAGCCATTGAGTGATGCGATCCTGGCGCCAGATGTGCCTGTGGTATCGCACCCGACGCTTCCGCTCCTTTGCGGGTGTATTCATTACCCATGGACATGAGCTTATATCGCCCAGATCTCGTCCCCCACGTGTTTTGATAGGACGTATCTTGACCATCTACCCCCATCATGTCCTTATCCCCCTGGAAGCGCATGAACGCCCTCGACCACTCCCACCACGTCTCGGACTTTGCACGCAGGTATGCTGTCTCACCACTCAAAGGTCTCCAGAAATACTATGGCAGGGACTTGATATCGTTTGCTGGTGGTGCGCTCCCTCCTTTTAATCTCTGTCTCTGTTCATACGAACAAAACTTCCTATCCTATCCACGGACGGACCGGCCGACCGACGAAACACAGGCTTACCGAGCCAGAGTACTTTCCCTTCACCTCCATCTCGGCCGACATCCTCCCTGCCGACGCGTTCCCTCTCAACGCGTCACGCGCCTCGTCTTCATCCTCCTCTTCGTTCCCGTTAAGCTGGTTTGGCGCTTGTTTGGCTCTGGCAAGGATAGCACGACGCATGTAGGGGTCCCTCGCTCCCCGCGCCAAGGGGATGGTGGGCTCAACCTCGCCACGGCGCTTCAATACGGTCCCGCGACAGGCCTCGCACGTATCCAAGCTTCACTCGCGAATTTACGGAGCGCATATATGCACCCGTTTACAATGACTGGACCACGCTCGTTCACACGGGCAACACAGACGGGTACGGCTTCACTTGCACGCGCGCACACACGCACAAGTGCACACTTTTCTTTTCTTTTGCTGACCAGAGGCGTGCGCCACCCGCGGGTGGACAGGTGGAGCCGTATAGCCAGGTTGTTGCTCAACCCAGGAGATACACTTCTCGTCGAAGAGTGGGCATACCCCTCAGCCATATCAATACACGCCCTTTAGAAGTGCGTATGAAAAGCATACCATGGACGGTCAGGGTATACGCACCGACGTTCTCAGAGCTATTCTTTCTGGGTGGAACGCTGAGAAGGATGGCCCGAGGTGCGTGCGAAACGGGGACGGCTTTTCGGCGCCTGAGTAATATTTATGTTATCAGGCCGCGGGTGCTCTACACAGTTCCTGTGGACAGAATCCGGTTGGCGTAGTGCGTTATCGCATTTCAAATCTCTGGTATCCTGATCTGATCTGACTAATGACGTTAGACTATGGGCCTTGAACGCAAAAAGGCGATTTACGCCATTTGCGTCGATATGGTACGTCTCTTCGTTTATGGGTTTGGATCCAGAGGTGCTTTCTCGTTCTGAGCGAGGACTTAAGATATCATCATCGCGGAGGATGATCCGTACTTTTTCCTTCAGTTGGCGAGTTGTGCCAAGTCCAGCGCAAACTAGATCCGCAGGTGGCGACAACGACAACGATGTTGCACACTTCATCTCAAGTCTCGTCCCTAGCTTCCTCAAAGTAGATACAGAGGGACGGGTCATTCGAATCGACACTTTCTCCAAGGTGCGTTGAATTCTACTCTCACTTCTTCCCCCTCCCGTTTTCCTCATCACTAAATGGCTGGCCTTGCATACAGACCATCGCGCCCGGCGTGAGACTCGGCTGGTTCACCTGCAGCCCACTCTTGCGGAGCGACTGGAGCGCATCGGCGAAACGTCGACGCAGAGTCGTGTGGGTTAGGCCAAGCGCTCGTTATGGCATTGCTTGAGCATGGACCTTTGACGGATATATTCGATGGTTGCGTGGCTTGCGTACGCAGTACAAGCTCCGCCGCGACTACTTCGTCGATTGTCTTGCCGACGAGTTTGACTTGATACCGTCTCCAACGACCGGTGACCACGACGACAAAGAGCCGTACTATACGCATATGCACGCGGAACCATCAGCAGCGGCAGCATCAGTCGCGCCCGTGCGCTTGTGGGAGAGAAATCACAAGGACGAGATGGGGGAAGAAGTGGTGGCAGTGGACGGCCCTTACTCTCTTCATACCACCCACATCGGGCATGTTCGTTTGGGTGACAGTCTATTCGGAGATATTCCGGACAAGACGGACGAGGAAGACGGGACGGTACTCACCCCGAACGTCAGTTCTGGGCTCGTCTCGCCGACTCAGGCTTACTCACCGCTCCCGGTTGGTTCTTCTCCCCGAGGAGCTTCTCGCTACATCGTCGTCGTCTTCGGATCGTCGGATTGGACATTGAGGTTGAGCTATACCCCATCAGACGTACGTCCACACACGGGTTTCTTTTTCTTTCGCTGTTCTCAACATAGCATACTCTTTCCGTAGATGGAGACCATTCGCCGGGGCGTCAAGATTTCGCGCAGACGCTCGAGGAGTTCTCTCGGTCTAATAGAAATTGGATTTATAGATGAGAGGCCCCCCCCCCGGCCTGGTTATAAGAAAGAAAGGATGTGTCTAAGTTGTGAATGGGTTCATGCTTTATTTACTCGGCGTCGGTCTTGTATATATCCATGTGGTGGAGATAAGCGTAATGATACAGCAAAGAATGTTGAGACAGGCACGTGATATTGAATACTGGGCAGGTGGCAGGTGGTTCCTAGACCTCATCCGCGTGCACCATACCACGTCCGTCCCGTATTCAATGTCTCAACCACATAGCGCTATCAACATCGGAGACGTACTCGAGGAGGGGATTGGCACTGGTATTTTATCTGTGCTTCAACAGAATCTCTCGACATTCAAATGACGTCTATATACAGGTGTCCATAATGACCACAGTTTTCCACCTCCGTCGGCTCAGATCAGGCATTGCGGGGCGGATCAAGCTTTGTGGATGGGTCAGGGCCACTCTTTAACATGTACGTGGAGATGGCGGGGGAAGAAGACAAGAAGATGGCTGAGAGCTGGAAAGCGGACGCTGACGGCATCCTGGTCTTCGTGCGTTTCCTTATCACCCTCCCCCCCCCCCAATCCCTCCTTTTTCTCATGTCAATTGAAATATTGTAGACTGGTCTATTTTCCGCTGCTGTTGCCGCATTAATCGCCGTATCCATCCAAGATCTCAGACAAAACTCCCAAGACACCTCTGCTTTCTATCTTGCAAACATTTACCAGCTCCTCGCTAACGCTAACGGCTCTCATGTTTCCATCCCTTCTACACTACCCGATCCATCTCAATTTTCTCCACCGTATCTGCCATCTGGGTCAATTCACTCTGGTTCCTGAGCTTGGCCATCAGTCTTACTTGTGCCATGCTTGCCACGTTATTACAGCAGTGGGCACGTCAATATGTGAAGGTCACCCAGCCACGTTACAGTCCACACAAACGAGCTCGTATTCGTGCATTCTTTGCAGAAGGCGTCGACAAGTTACACCTGCCTTGGGCGGTTGAAGCGTTGCCCACACTGCTACACCTTTCCCTTTTCCTCTTCTTTGCAGGCCTTGTCATTTTCTTGTTCAATGTGAATCACACGGTTTTCAAAATTGTGATGTGCTGGGTTGGGATATGCACAGGTTTATACATATGTGTCACGCTGATGCCAATTTTTCGGCATGATAGCCCATATTACGCACCACTCTCGGAGTCGGCTTGGTTCCTTTATGCTGGCACGCTACTTGTTACCTTCCAAATTCTCAGGTGGTTCGCAGCTCATGATGGCTTTACCTATGCAACCTGGGATCGCTTTGGTGACTTGAGGGACAGTTATCGCAGATGGTGTTTACAAGGTAGGGAAGGCAGCTGAAGAATCTGCCCAAAAGCTGTCATCGGAGATCGACGGTCGGGCTTTAACATGGACACTGGAGTCGTTGGATGAGGATCACGAACTAGAACAATTCTTTGGGAGCATCCCTGGGTTTTGCAACTCATTGCTTATCCCAGATCCACTGAGAGCGTTCAGTTCATCGAACGGCGAGGCCATGTCACAGGCTCTGATCGGGCTCATGCACCGTACGCTGACGTCTCATCTCGTCTCCGGAACAGTCAAAGAACGGCGCGTCATCACCTGCAAGAGGGCAATGAATGTGGCATCGCTTCCTATCAATTGGGCGGTCCTCGAACCCGTTCTCTACAGAGAGTGGGATGGTCTCCTGAGTTCCGTTGAATTCGGGCACTTTCTTCAGACGGTTAATTACAACACTCCATTCACTGCTTATTATGCTCGATGCATGTCTCGGTGATCATAGCACGCGCAAAAGAACAGAAGATCACTGGTTCGAACTCGCCACTGAACAATTCGACATCTCGAAAGCTGTTCTCCAGAGCTACAGTGGGCATGGAGATAGCATACTCCTTGCCAGCTTAATCGACATTTCCAGGCGCATGATTCGTGTTATTCTTACTACGGTTGGACCATTGGCGCGGGCTGGCGCTTCATGCCACTTAAATCAGTTTCCGTATTTAACGTACACGATACTGTCCCAAGACTTCAACATGACTTCTGCTCACTGTGGAATGAAGTTGTCCAAATGGCACAGAATTCCGAGGATGATCGCATCCAATCAGTTGCCATAGTTATCCTCAGACATATTCGCCATGCTTACATCGCTCTACACCAAGGAATGGATACCTCCGCCCCGACTGCATTCTCCGCTTCCACTGCAGACGAAAACCCAATTCTTATGTCACCATCCTCTTATCCTTTGTGCAGCATCGAAAGCCATCGACATACGACTTCAGATTCGACATCGTGCACTCCCGAAGTTATCGTTGGTTTGACGAAGAATGAAATATATCCCCCCACTTCCGAACACAATAGTGTCATAGCCACAGACCCTCCTTCCACTTCAGCTTTTGCACCCCTCTTGTCTGCCCCGGGTCTGGATCTGGATCCGGATCCGGCTCTTGGCAACTCAGATTCTTGGCCGCCCTCTGATTCTCATCCACTCCGACCGGACAGTCTCGCTGAGTTAGTATAGAATGCGTTATGGGTGTACAAGGCCAGTTCTTGAGCCTTCATTCAATTCAATCGTTTGGTGGTGTGAGTGAAGAATGGAAGCTTGGGGAGGTTGGAAAAAGAGGGGGGAGGGCCTGTGTCTTGAGTTGGGGTATGATACGAGGCGAGGGAATTTGAGACTGCAAGGTTACTATTAGTAAAGACAAGCGCCTGCGTGTTGACTCATGTGAGAGTGGGCAAATAAATTAATATGATTACAGCCCCGGACCCCATTGATCTTGGGCAGAGGGTTGAAACCCGATCACGTGATCATGTATGCTCCCCGGCTGGCCTGTAGTATTACCTGCCCTCAAGTAGTGCACAGGCCACCTCTGTACCTATATAAACCCCCAGAATCAGACCAGACTGTTGCAAGATGTCCACTGGTGACTGATTGCCTTGCCTTGCCAGGGTTGTTCTTCTTGAGTTGAATCCCTCATCAAACTTTCCTCTGTTTTGTACTCCCTCCTATGACCTCTGCTCCAAATACTTTGGCACATTGCACTTGTCAGTGAGTTGTGAGATTTGGACAATCTCCACAGATAATGATGGTACATCAAGTGTCCCAGGACCCCTTTGTATAACCCTGAACCTCTCCCTCCCTCACCCCTGCCCACTACAGCCTATCCCCCTTGCTTCTACATCCCCCCTGGTCCTCAACATAACCTAGTACCCCACAACTAGTGATTGTCAAGGGGTTTCATACCCGCGCGGGTAAGCGCCACGGGTTTTGCCGGGTACGGGTACGGGTATACGGCTCCCAACCCGTGGAAACCCGTACCTGCGCGGCGGGTTTGGCGGGTATAGGCGCCGATTATGCATTGACAAGATCAGTAGAATTTCCGAGATAAAACACATCTGCAGCCACAACAATACAAGATCTCGTCTGATGTATGCTACAGGTGGCGTTAAATATGTTCTAGTATTATCCTACAAAATATCAAAGCAGATCAACGGTGCGATGTAAAATAAAATCCTTATCAGTGATCCACTTTCTTGAAAACCATGATACATCTGTTTTATTAACGCGCGACCAATTCTGCCGGTCTGGCACTATCTAAAATACACTCTAGACTAATATAGACTATTCTATAATCTAATTATCAAATTACTTTATTGAAACAAGGCCCGCGTGTGTCTACAAGCTGCATGGGGCAGCGACTACATTGCATCGCATGGTGGTCTGACCTCCTTCCTATTAAGGAAGGTTGACTTAAACGCGCAGAAATGTGCATCCAGGGACTAGGACAGTCGCGCTTGTATGAAATGAAACCAGAATAATAAAATAATAATGTAAATAAAGGATCCATTTAATCTTCTGAACATAAACCAACAATTTTTGAGGAATCTTGAGTAGCCATAAATGAACGCGTTGTGTCCAAGTGCTTATCTCCTTGACCGGGATGGCCCGGGCCATTTACCCGAAATGCGCAGAAATCCAAAGAAACAGTCGCGCTCGTATAAAATTGAAACCAGAATAATAAAATAAAGATGGAATAATAAATTATCTTAATCTTATGAACATAAAATAGGAATCTTTGAGGGATCTTGAGTAGCCATAAATGAACGCGTTGTGTCCAAGTGCATATCTCCTTGACCGGGATCTCCCGGGCCGGATGTCCGAAATGTGCGATGCAAGTAAAGAACTTGCACGCGTTTCATTTTATGGGTAACCCAGGTATCAAAACAATTATCCAGGGGTTACCCCTACCAATTTCTATGTGTTCGTCAATTTTTTTTGCATTCTGTGTGGTTATCTGACAGGCTTTTCATCAATGTTCTATAACATCCTATCTAATCATCACTATACTGGATTTTAGTTGTGCTTGTATAAAATTGAAAGCAGAATAATAAAATAAAAATGGAACAATTAATTATCTTAATCTTCTGAACATAAAAACAAGAGTCATTGAGGGATCTTAAGCAGCCGCAAATGAACGCGTTGTGTATCTTCTTGGTCCGGGAAGGCCCAGGCCGGTTATCCGAAATGCGCGATGCAAGTAAAGAACTTGCACGCGTTTTCACGGGTGACCCGCGGGTAACCCGCGGGTTACCCGTACCCGTAGTGACGGGTACGGGTACGGTACGGGTACCAATGAGGATACCCCAGGGTTACCCCTGCCAATCACTACCCACAACCACACCCAGCCCCAAAGTCTACCCCCAGAAATTCCTCTAACACCAAGTTCCAGCATCTTCATTGTACATCATTGTACATTTCCAGCCATGGCCAATCCAGGGATCACAACTAAACCCTAGGCCCCATCCCTGGACCATTTGATGGTCATGCCCAGAAAGCAGAACACTTCTGGTCCCAGTTGCCATGCTATTATTACCTGAATGATCCCTTCTTCCCTGATGAAAGCAGGAAGATCTCTTCTGTCTCCACTCACTTTAAACTTGACATCTCTGTTGGAGAGTGGGCCAGGGACCTTACCAATGGAACCCAAAAGAAGACTCCTACTTCCTTTGGTACCTGGGACCAGGACTTTAAAAAGCAATTCACCCCAATAGAAAGCAGACCACTTTCCACAAAAGCCATCTATAAAATCAGGCAAGGAAAGAGATCCTTTAATGAGTGGTACCAAGAGTGGTCCACCCATGCCAACGAGCCAATGTGGATGAAAAAACCAAGATCTATGCCTTCAGGAGCATGGTCAATCCTGGCATTGGGCAGAAACTCCTTGGGTTATCACCCCAGCCCACTACCCTCTCTGATCTTGTCATCAAGGCTAGAGAATTTGATGCTGCATGGAAGCTCTATAGGAACCTAGGAGGAACCAGGCACCTCTCACCATGCATCAGAAAACTCACCACTAAGGAAGCACCCTCTCAGATAACAAATTCCTGTACTCCAAGAGCCACCAAGCTCATCCCTGCACAAAGAAAAACACAGAAGACACAGCAAATTCTGTTCCTACTGTTGAAAACCCAATCATGTCACCAACCAGTCCCAAAACCCAAGCCATCAGAAGCCAAGCCAGAAGAATCCCATTCCTTGACTTCATCCATGGTCACCCCCTCAACCACACCCCTGTCTCATGTTGAACACATGTTGTGAATCTCACATGTTCATGGGAGATGATTGAGTCACCTCAGAAGAGTAGATAGGGAGTCTGGACCACTTAGTCCACTTTAAGTCTATTCCTTAGTAGCTGTTATTGTTTTCCTCTTAGCCAATGGCCTCTTCTGCTCAGTGTCATGGCTCCATTTTTCACCAAGTCACCATGTGATCATGAGACATTAAGCATGACCTGAGAGCATGTAACCCCATCATGTGACACAGAGATCCTCTAGAGTGCAAGTTGACTTCCATTGTATTGACTGTAATGTGTCATGGCTCTACTTTTTCCTTTCTTTTCATTTTCCACAAGTTGAATCACATGACTGTGGGAAGATATCCCAGGGTCTCAACACATGATCGTTGTTACGTCCGGTGTGAGACGTTCTGCACGACTTGTGCGACAGCTT
>WTXG01000475.1:0-20213 GCA_022496185.1 Multifurca ochricompacta | reverse complement strand
AGTCGTGATCGGTGATGGTTAAGATGGAGTCAAAGCCTCGGGATGTGGGGAGTTTCACGATGAGTCCATGGCAATGGTTGGAATGGTTGTGAGGCGTGGTGTGATTGGGAATGGTGCTGGTGGGTGTGGTGTTTACTTTGTTGGCTTGACACTCAGCGCATCCTTTCACATAATCTTCTATGTCCTTCTTCATGTTCGGCCACCAGTAGTCCTCGTTTGGCCAGGCGTATGTATTAGCATGCCGGGGTGTCCAGCAGAGGGGAGGTCGTGGTGAAAATGGATCACCCCCCTCTTAATGTTGTCGCCACCGGTGACAACGAGACGATCCCCGTCCTTCCACCACAAGCCATCGACTTCTTCAGGTTATGGGGCTCACCCAGGACTGGCATAACTGCGGTTCATATTCTGCGACACTTGTGCCCATAGGTCCATGTCATGGAGGCTTACGATCGCTTGCTTTGCGAAGACCTCTTCTGGGTACCGTGATATCTATTGTCTTCTTCTCCACTACTGAAATCGGGTCGTCTTGACAGGGCGTCTGCGCGTGCATTGCGACTTCCTGCAATATGTTTCAACACAAGTTGTATTCTTCCAGCTCTAGGACTTCGCGTGCAACCCTTCGGCTATCTTGTGGGGTTCCTTCCAATAGAGTAGGTTGGAGTGGTCGGTATGAATGATGGTCTTATGAGGCGTTCCGGCTAGGTATGGCCGCCCAATGTCGTAGCGCTTTACAATAGCAGCAGTTCTCCGTCCAGATATCATAATTTCGTTCCGCTGGTGAAAATGTCTCCGAATAGAAGGCAACTGGGTGAAGTAGTCCCGCTGCATCTCCTTTTGATTCAGTACAGCGCCATTAGCAAAGTGGGATGCATCGACTTCGGCTCAAAGGGTTTCTTCAGATCTGGCTGTAGGAGGACTGGTTCTGAGCCGACAATGTCTCGGATCTGTTCAAGGCTCGCTGTTGTTCTCTGTCCAATGCCAAGGTACATCCTTCTTTAACAATCCATTTAGTGGGCGATCCCGAGAATCCCTTGACAAATCGTCGATAGAAAGTTGCAAAACCCGATGAAGGACCGCACATCCTTGACACGTGGGCCATTCCCGGATTCCCTGTACTTTTATCGGGTCCATCCGTACGTGTCCTCCCTTCTAGGATGACTCCCAGATATCAACGCTTCGTTGTTCGAAGAGCATTTGGCCGGTTTGAGGTACAGGTCGTGTTGTAGGATATCTAGTACCTGGTGTACTCGTTCTCGATGATGGGTCAGGTCGTCTGTGGTAGCCACTAATGTCATCCATGTATACCACCACTTCGCCAGTAAGAATGAGGTCGCGAGATGTGGTTCATCATAGACTGAAAGGTGGCGGGCGAGTTGGTAAGACCAAAGAACATGACATTGGCTCAAAAAGCCCTTGGTTGGTCTTTGATGCTGCTTACACTGATCTCCCTCTTTGATTCGAATATTGTTGTAACCCCAACGGACGTCCATCTTGGAGAATAAGGACTTGTCCCTCATGGTGTCGATAAGTTCCGATATGAGTGGTAGTGGGTAGGCATTCTTTACAGTATGGCATTTATCCGTCGGTAATCTTGTACAGGTCGAAGTTTGCCATCTTTCTTCTTGATGAAGAAGAACGGTGATGCATATGGTGACTTTGACGGACGAATGTACCCTTTTGCGAGATGCTCCTCAAGGAAAGCCGTGAGCGCTGTCTGTTCCGCCTGGACAGTGGGTAAATTTTACAGTCAATTGCCGCTGGGGTGTCCGGTGTGAAATCATGGCATGGTCCATGGTCTGCGGGGGAAACGCTGCGATTCCTCCTCTGAGAACACCCTCCAATGCCGGTGGTACTCTTTGGGCACTACCTCCTCAAAGGTTTTCTCTGTATGCCCTTCCACCGCTTTCTGTGCAAGCTCTGATGCTTTGGTAACGAAGCAAAGCCTGGATCTTGTTCCTCCTCGTCTACCCTTTGTACGGCTGAGTGCCGAGCCGCATAGTCCGTACCCCATTGACGTGATAAGAACGGGGTAGGAGTCCTTGTCCATGGTTGCATCGCTCCAGTTAATTTTAGGTTCAAATGCCGCAAGCCAAGGGTACCCCAGAACTAAAATCTTCTTCACCCAATTGGTGACCAGAAAGCGTATGACTTTTGTTTTTTCTCCTACTTGGACACTAAGGTCGGTGTAGTGTGTGATCTTTCCCGCTCGTTGGCAGTTCCGTCGATATTCCAGATATTCTTTTCCTGCGGGAGTGCCAACATTCCTAACCCCATGGTCCTTGCCATTCGTGGCTGATGAAGTTGTTGGTGGCTCCTGAGTCGATCAGGATGTCACGGTCGGCCGTCCTCTGTGTAGTTTTCGAAATGTACTGGTATTTTCAAAGATTTGAAGCGACTATGTACACAGAGGTTACATGTAATGCTCGCGCCCAGGCCGACGGGTTTGAGCCAATCAAAAATCCTTTTTGGCGAAAGCCTTTTCTACCAAGATGGCTCTCACTTCCTCGCTTTCCTTCATCATGTTTGCCCATATCTCTTGTGCTTTTTCCTCCTTCGTCGGCGTCTTTTGTCGACAGTTGGTGGGTTGTTGCGGACAGGTGTAACAATCGCTTCTGCCGCCCGTACTCCCTTCTTCGGCACTCCCTCGACATATGTCCTTGTGCTTTGCAGCGAAAGCACCGTCCTTCCTTCATCAATGTCTGCCTTCATCTTCTGTAAGGGCAACCCATGCCCTGGTCCTGTCAGCAGAGGTATCCATTGCATTTGGATCCCTCTGATTGGTATGTGCAGGTTTAATCCCAAAAGCGGCCTTCCATTGGTCACGGGTTTTTCCCTTCCTCGTATCGACTCCAAAACGTGTTTGGAAATCGAGATAGTCTTGCTGCTGTCGTTGGGCAGCATCGACCCATGTATCCCAGTCATTGGGATGGTGAAATTGAATGATGTTCTTCACCAGGGGATTGGGCAACCCCTGGGAGAAGAGGTCCAATGTCGCCTCTTCATCTGTGTCGTAGCCGGCTCTGTTGGCTAGACTTCTGAACTTTGCCACATAGGTGTCCAGCTCTCCTTTCTCCATTTTCAGAGCTTTCAATTCTCGGGCGGCCTTCTGCTTGGCCTGCCCATCTGTGAAGGCGTCTTTGAACCTCTGAGCAATGGTCTCCCAAAGGCCTTCGCTTGTGGTGCGACGCCCTCCTTCGATCTCTTCATTCAGCCATTCCAGCTGTTCCATAGTCCAGTCGTCCACGGCCTCTCCTCGAATTAACGATAGGAAGAGATTGGCGCGCTGGAAAGGGTTGATGATTTGGGGAACATCGTGGTTGAAGTTTTTGAAGGTAGTGAACTCCAACATAAACTTCTTGCTTTGTGATCGATCTCCTGTAAACGTCTGTGGCAGTACACCTGACAGACGTCCGGATGGTGGGGGAATATTCGGTGGCAGCATGGCCGGTGGTGGCGGGGGAGGGGCTGGGTCTGGAAGCTGGGCAGCAATGGTAGACATTTCTTGATAAAATGGGGTAACGGTGTTGGTGGACTGTATGGAAATCTGGGGAGTTGTCAAAGCAGGGGCTCTGGACGTGGCAACTCTGGGTGCAACTGGGGATGTAGTCGACGCTAATACCAGTGCTTCTTCACTGTGTTCTTCTACGTACTCTTCTGGTTCCGAGTCCGTAACAATGGCCGGGGGGTTCTCCCTCCACGGTCCTAGTCCAAATTCTGGAGGGGCGGGTCCTGTGGTGACCCAAGAGTGTCGGCTATCCGAGTATCGGATACGATACCAAACTCTTTTCTCGTTGTCGTATTCTACCGGTTGGTATCTTCCGTCGTGATAGACGTAGTATCCAAACTCGGACTCAAAATCTTTCCAGGTGGCAGAGCCAAGTACTTGCTGTGAAAGATTATGCTCGTCTCTGCGTTCGATGAGTTCTTCTCGAAAGAGGGTCTGACTGCGGCTGGAAGCCACGATGTGAGACTCGACTTGATGTTACGTCCGGTGCGGGACGTTCCACACGACTTGTGTGACAGCTCGTTTACAGATACAGGTCGGAAGTCAATAGGACCTCCTGGAGTTCGGGTGAGGTGAGTCAAAGTTCCGAGGGCTGATCCTCGGGACAATGTTAAGCGGAAAGTGCCAGAAGCACTGAGACAGACGAGTCAGAGTTCCAAAGGGATGTCCAAAAGACAGGCACCAATGTATTCAATAAGTCGAGTCTGAGCTCTAAGGTGTAAACTACAACTGACTTATATACGTAAGGAGGCAGGCGTCTATCGATAAGGATCGCGGAGTCAAGTGGGCCCGAATATCCGGAAGCGGAGGGCGTAAAGCCTAGCTTCTACTGATAGGGAACTAAGTAAGTGTCCGGTCGTATGATAGGGAGATAAGCGATAAGCATAGGTGATAACGAACAAATATAAGTAAACAACAGGGTCACGTGGATGGGTGAAGAGCATGTGACGGATCCCACGATGGAGACGTAATCTGGTAGTGAAGCGTAGGCGGCAGGGAGGGGTTATCGTTGGGCAAGAAAAAGTAAACAGGCAGGGACGGGGTTCGTAACACCACTCCTTTGGCTGTGATAGTTTCATTACAGGGAATGAATAGGGCTGCTTTGGAGCAATCATGGTTGGTGATTGTGAGGATGGTGTCAAAGCCCTGTGATTTGGGTAGCTTGACAATAAAGTCCATGGCGACGGTCTGGAAGGGAGTTGATGTGATGGGAGTGATGGGGTGTATTGGTGGGACTTTTGGGTGTGTGTTAACCTTGTTTGCTTGACATGCTGCACACCCCTGCACATAACTCTCAACATCCTTTTTCATATTGGGCCACCAATAGTCTCTTTTGGCAAGGGCATAGGTGTTGGCAATGCCAGGGTGGCCAGCAGAGGGGAGATCATGGTGAAAATGGATCACCCCCCTCTTAATGTTGTTGCCACTGGTGACAATGAGCCAATCTCTGTCTTTCCACCAAAGGCCACTGATTTCTTTCAAGTTGTGTGCTTCAGCCCATGAATGGCATAGTTCTTGGTTCATGTTTTGGGAGATTTGTGCCCATAGGTCCATGTCATGGAGACTGACCATGGCGGTCTTTGCAAATACCTCTTCTGGGAGGACAGTGATGTTGTTATTGTCATCCTCACCTGTATGCATATCTGGCCTGTGTGACAGCACATCTGCTCTGGCATTCTGGCTCCCAGCAATGTGTTTCAAGGTGAAGTTATATTCTTCTAACTCCAGGACTTCTCATGCCACACATTGACTGATTTTATGGGGTTCCTTCCAATAGAACAGGTTGGAATGGTCAGTGTGGATGATGGTTTTATGAGGAGTTCCTGCCAGGTAGGGTCACCAGTGTCGTAATGCCTTGACTATGGCTAAAAGTTCCCTGTCCCAGATGTCATAGTTCTGTTCAGCTGGGGAGAAGGTCTTGGAGTAGTATGCCACTGGGTGAAGCACTTGTATGGCATCTCTCTGGTATAACACTGCCCTGTTCATGAAGTGGGAGGCATCCACTTCTAATTCAAAGGGGTGACTCAGATCCGGTTGGATGAGTACTGGCTCTGAGCCAACTAGGTCCCTGATCTGTTCGAATGCCTGTTGCTGCACTGTACCCCAATGCCATGGTACATCCTTTTTCAATAGATCGTTTAATGGTCATGCAATGCCTGAAAACCCCTTGACAAAGTGTCGATAAAAGTTACAGAACCTGATGAATGATCAGACATCCTTGACACAGGTTGGCACAGGCCATTCCCATATCCCTTGTACTTTAATGGGATCCATGTGCACTTGTCCTCCTTCCAAGATGACTCCTAGGTACTCAACACTTCATTGTTCAAAGGAGCACTTGGCTGGCTTGTGTGAAACAGGCATGATGCGCAGCATACTGACTGTGAGTTGTTAGTGGTTAACTAAAGAACAAGTTAGACTTCAGAGGTGAAGAAAACTCTATTACTATACTACTGACCTAAAGAACAAGTTAGCTACAGAGAGCGGTTAGTCAAAGGTATAAGTAGGAAGTAATGTAGAAGGGACTTACACTTCAGAGGTGAAGAAAACTCTGAAGTGTAGAGGATGAAACAGACACCCTTATATACTAATCAAGGGGTGGTCTGTGCACTGGGAATAAGTCCACAAGTGCTGGACAAGGTCCAAACAATAAACATGAGGGAGAAAGGCCATTGGCCACTACAGAAATCACATGTTACATAGTGTATCAGTCAGCTACTGCGGAATGTGAGAAAGAAAGTAATAATGATAATGTAAATAGTCCAAAACTCCGGTATCTAATCTAATCTACAAAGCAGCTAATCTGATCACCTGATGCCTGAAGCATCACCAAACATCTTCTGTGTTCAACAGCTTGAGGTACAGGTCATGTCCATGCAATATATCCAGCACCTGATGCACTCATTCTCGATGGTGGGTTAAGTTGTCTGAGGTGGCTACTAAGATGTCATCCATGTAGACCACTACTTCACCAGTGAGAATGGGATCATGGAAGATATGGTTCATCATAGACTGGAATGTTGCTGGCAAATTTGTGAGACCAAAGAACATGATGTTTGGTTCAAACAACCCTTGGTTTGTTTTGAATGCTGCTTTGCACTGGTCACCCTCTTTGATCCAGACATTATTGTAACCCCATTGCACATCCATCTTTGAGAAGAGGGACTTATCCCTCATGGTGTCAATGAGTTCAGAGATAAGTGGCAGGGGGTAGGCATTTTTCACAGTATGAGCATTGATTCGCCAGTAATCCTGGACTGGTTGTAGCTTGCTGTCCTTCTTTTTGATAAAGAAGAAGGGCAAAGTGTACTGCAACTTGGATGGGTGAATGTACCCTTTTGCCAAATGTTCTTCAAGGAACTCTGTCAGCACTGCCTGTTCAGACTGGGACAGTGGATAAATTTTGCAATCTATTGCTGCTGGCATATCAGGGAGTGTCAAACAATGATGCTGCTGGTTATACTAACTGTGGTTAGTAGCGTGTTAGGCTAGAAAAGACAAGTGCTTCAGAGGTTAGAAGAACTCTAATATTACTACACTACTGACCTAGAAAAGACAAGTCTATATACAAGGTTAGTCTAGAGGTAGTAGAGAGTAAAGTAAAAGGAACTTACGCTTCAGAGGTTAGAAGAACTCTGAAGTGTAAGAGACAAAACAGACTCCCTTATATACCCACAGGGGACAGGGGAAATGGTCTGTGCGCACTGGGAATAAGTCCACAAGTGCCGGACAATAAACAGAGAGGGATAAAGGCCATTGGCCAAAGAGATATCACATGCTTACTGCGCATTACTAAGTCCATCACTAATCAGCTGAGTAAGGTGAGAAAGAAATGTAATAAAGATAACATAAAAAGTCCGATACTCCGGAATCTAATCTAATCTAATCTACAGCTGAAGCGAACCTTAGATGCCTGAAGCATCTCCAGACATGTCCTGTGTCAACAGGGAGCAGGTCTATGGCATGATCCCATGGTTGGGAGGGTGGAAAGTACTGTGACTCTTCTTTGGAAAACACCTTCCAATGTCAGTGATAGGTACTTGGTACTACATCACTGTAAGTCCTCTCTGTCTGCCCCTGTACTGCCTTTTGGGCTAACTCTGACACTTTGGTGGCATAACAGTGACCTGGGTCTTCTTCTTCTGTATTTGCAGCTCTTACTGTTGGGTGTCTGATCACATAATCATAGCCTATTGATGTAATGATGGTGGGGTATGAGTCTTTATCCATTGTCACGTCAGCCCAATTGATCTTTGGTTTGAATGCGGCTAGTGTTATGAACCCCATCGCTTCCCATATTCTTTTTCTTGCCCAACGATAACCCCTCCCTGTCGCCCACGCTTCATTACCAGATCACGTCCCCATCGTGGGATCTGTCACATGCCCTTCGTCCATCCCCATGACTTGTTTGCTTGTTCATGTTTACCTACTTGTTTCTTCGCTTATCGCTTATCTCCTTATCATACGACCGGACATTTACTTAATCCCCTATCAGTAGAAGCCAGGCTTTACGCCCTCCGCTTTCAGATATTTGGGCCCACTTGACTCCGTATCCTTATCTCGTAGACGCCCACTGCCTTACATATATAAGTCCGCTATAGCTACCCTGTAGACCTTAGACTCGACTTATTGAATACATCAGTGCTAGTCTTCTGGACTTGTCCTCTTGGAAGCATCTGTCTGTCTCAAGTGCTTCTGGCACTTTCCGCTCACCATCGTCTCAGAGTACAGCCTCTTTGACTTTGACTCGTCACACTTCACTCCAAGAGACCTTATTGGTTTCTTATCCGAACCCTTGTAGCACGCTGTCACACAAGTCGTGTGGAACGTCCCGCACTGGACGTAACATCAAGTCGAGTCTTTCATCGTGGCTTCCAGCCGCAGTCAGACCCTGTTCAAAGAAGAACCCATCGAACGAAGGGACGAGCCTGACCTTTCACAACAAGTACTTGGCTCTGCCACCTGGAAAGATTTTGAGTCCGAGTTTGGATACTACGTCTATCACGACGGAAGATACCAACCGGTAGAATACGACGATGAGAAAAGAGTTTGGTATCGTATCCGATATTCGGACAGCCAACACTCTTGGGTTACTACAGGACCCGCTCCGCCTGAATTTGGATTAGGACCGTGGAGAGAGAATCCCCGGCCATTGTTACGGACTCTGAACCAGAAGAGTACATAGAAGAACATAGTGAAGAAGCACTGGTATTAGCGTCGACTACAACCCCAGTTGCACAGACAGTTGTCACGTCCAGAGCCCCTGCTTTGACAACTCCCCAGATTTCAATACAGTCCACCGACACAGTCACCCCATTTTACCAAAACATGTCCACTATCGCCGCCCAGCTCCCAGACCCAGCACCTCCCCCTCCACCTCCGCCTTCCATGTTACCACCCAACATTCCCCCACCATCGGGGCGGTTGTCAGGAGTACTACCCCAAACATTCACTGGGGATCGGTCGCAAAGCAAGAAATTTATGCTGGAGTTCACGACCTTTAAGAACTTCAACCATGATGTCCCCCAGATCATTAACCCTTTCCAACGTGCAAACCTCTTCCTCTCTCTGATCCGAGGGGAGGCTGTAGACGACTGGACCATGGAACAGCTGGAGTGGCTGAACAAACAAATCGAAAGTGGTCGTCGCACCACTAGCGAGAACCTTTGGGAAACCATCGCCCAAAGATTTAAAGACGCATTCACGGATGGGCAGGCCAAACAGAAGGCCGCTCGAGAGCTTAAGTCCCTTAGAATGGAGAAGGGAGAACTTGACGCTTATGTAGCAAAGTTCAGAAGTCTGGCCAACAGAGCCGGCTATGACACCGATGAAGAGGCCACACTGGACCTCTTCTCCCAGGGGTTGCCCAACCCACTGGTGAAGAACATTATCCAGTTTCATCATCCCAATGACTGGGATACATGGGTCGATGCTGCTCGCCGACAGCAGCAAGACTATCTCGACTTCCAGACGCGTTTTGGGGTTGACACAAAGAAGGGAAAGACTCGCAACCAATGGAAGGCTGCCTTCGGAGTCAAACCCACACACACTAGTCAGAGGGATCCGAATGCCATGGATACCTCTGCTGACAGAACCAGAGCCTGGGTTGTGCTCACGGAGGATGAAAGGCAAACGTTGATGAAAGAAGGAAGGTGCTTTTGTTGCAAGGCGCAAGGGCACATGTCCAAGGAATGCCCGAAAAAGGGGGTACGAGTGGCGGAAGCAACGGTTGCACCGGTCCACAACAATCCACCGACCGTCAACAAAAAGACGAAGGAAGAAAAGGCGCAGGACATATGGGCAAGCATGATGAAGGAAAGCGAAGAAGTGCGCGCCATCTTAGTGGAAAAGGCATTCGCAAAAAAGGATTTTTAATTGGCTCAAACCCATCGGCCTGGGCACAAGCATTACATGTAACCTCTGTGTATACTAGTCGCTTCAAATCGTTGAAAATACCAGTACATTTCGAGACTACACAGAGAATGGCCGATCGCAACATCCTGATTGACTCAGGAGCTACCGACAATTTCATCAGCCCACGAATGGTGAAAACCATGGGATTAGGAATGTTGACACTCCCCCAAGAAAAAAATATCTGGAATATTGACAGGACTGCCAATCGGGCAGGAAAAATTACGCATTACACTGACCTGAATGTCCAGGTGGGGGAAAAGACAAAAACAATACGCTTCCTAGTCACCAACTTAGGCGGGGAAGACTTAGTTCTGGGATATCCCTGGCTCGCTGCATTCGAACCCAAGATCAATTGGGGCAATGCGACAATGAGCAAGGACTCTTACCCTGTGCTCATTACATCCATGGGGTATGACTATGCAGCCCGACACTCTACAGCGGCAGTAACAAAAGAGGAGGACCCAAGCTGCTGTTTCGTTACCAAAGCATCAGAGCTTGCGCAGAAGGCAATAGAAGGGCGTACGGAAAAGACATTTGAAGAGGTGGTACCAGCGGAATACCATAGACACTGGAAAGTCTTCTCAGAGGAGGAATCGCAATGCTTCCCCCCCACGCGACCATGGGATCACGCCATTGACTTCATACCTGATACCCCATTGGCAATCGACTGCAAAATCTACCCATTGTCACAGGCAGAACAAACCGCGCTTACAATGTTCCTGGAAGAACATCTTGCAAAAGGATACATTAGACCATCAAAATCATCATACGCATCGCCGTTCTTCTTTATCAAGAAGAAAGATGGCAAGCTTCGACCTGTTCAAGATTACCGACGGATAAACGCCTATACTGTGAAAAACACCTATCCTTTGCCACTTATTTCAGAACTTATCGACACCATGAGGGACAAGTCCTTATTCTCCAAAATGGACGTCCGTTGGGGATACAATAACATTCAAATCAAAGATGGAGATCAATGTAAAGCGGCCTTCAAGACCAATCAGGGGCTGTTCGAACCAAATGTTATGTTTTTTGGCCTTACCAACTCACCTGCTACCTTCCAATCAATGATGAACCACATCTTCCGCAACCTCATTCTCACTGGCGAAGTAGTGGTTTACATGGACGACATATTGGTTGCCACCGCGAACGACTTGACCCACCATCGAGAACGAGTGCATCAGGTGTTGGACATCCTCCGTGAACACGATCTGTACCTTAAACCCGCCAAATGCTCATTCGAACAACCAAGTGTAGAGTACCTAGGAGTTATCCTAGAGGGAGGACAGGTATGGATGGACCCTGTAAAGGTGCAAGGGGTCCGGGAATGGCCAGTGCCTACATGTGTCAAGGACGTACGGTCTTTTATCGGTTTCTGTAACTTCTATCAATGCTTCGTTCGGGGATTCTCAGGAATCGCCCAACCACTGAATGGATTACTGAAGAAAGACGTCCCTTGGCACTGGACAGAGGAGCATCAAGTGGCTTTTGAACAAATTCGCGACATCATCAGCTCAGAACCGGTTCTTTTACAACCAGATCTGCAGAAACCCTTCGAACTTGAGGTTGACGCATCTCACTTCGCAAATGGTGCCATACTGAATCAACGAGACGTGATGGGACTTCTCCACCCTGTAGCCTTTTATTCGGAAACATTCTCACCAGCGGAACGAAATTATGACATTTGGGATAGAGAACTATTGGCCATAGTAAAAGCATTATGACACTGGCAGCCATACTTAGCAGGGACTTCCTACAAGACCATCATTCATACTGATCACTCCAACCTACTTTATTGGAAGGAACCTCACAAAATAAGCCGCCGGGTTGCTCATGAAGTCCTCGAGCTTGAGGAATATAACTTCGAACTGAAGCACATTGCTGGAAGTCGTAATGCTCGTGCAGATGCCCTATCAAGGCAACCGGATCTGAATAATGGTGTGGAAGACAACAATGATGTGACGGTACTCCCAGAGGAAGTTTTTGCGAGGACAGCCATTATCAGTCTTCACGACATGGATCTATGGGCCCAGGTTTCGCAAAACATGAATCAACAGTTGTGCAAAACATGGGCGGAGGCACATAACCTGAAGAGGATCGATGGTCTCTGGTGGAAGGATGGGGATCGACTCGTTGTCACCGGTGGCGACAACATTAAGAGGGGGGTGATCCATTTTCACCACAATCTCCCCTCCGCAGGACACCCAGGCATTGCTAACACTTACGCGCTTGCCAAACGAGACTACTGGTGGCCGAACATGAAAAAAGATGTGGAAGAGTATGTGAAGGGATGCACCGAATGCCAGGCTAATAAAGTGAATACGCACCCACATCCACCGGCACCATTCCCAATTACGCCAACGGCTTCACAACCATTCCAGACCATTGCCATGGACTTCATCGTTAAACTCCCTACCTCCAGAGGTTTCGACTCGATCCTGACTGTCACTGACCATGATTGCTCAAAGGCGGCGCTGTTCATACCCTGCAATGAGTCCATTACAGCAGAAGGAGTGGCTAAACTCTATCTGGACCATGTCTATAGACACTATGGTCTCCCCGAAAAGATTATCTCAGACCGTGACCCACGCTTCACATCCGCATTCGCCAGAGCACTCTGCAAGACGCTGAATATTGCCCAAAACATCTCTACGGCGTACCACCCACAGACAGATGGACAATCAGAAAGAACAAATCAGTGGCTCGAGCAGTATCTTCGCTTTTGGTGTAACGGACGTCAGGACGATTGGGCGGACTGGCTTGCAACAGCAGAATTTGCACACAACTCCTGGCCCAATGGCACTACAAAACATTCCCCATTCTCACTTATCATGGGATGGACACCTCGAGCCACATGGACAGGAAAATCGGTGAACATCCCTTCAGCCATGCAGCATATCAGCCAATGGGAAGGGGTCAGGAAATCGGCCAATGAAAACCTGTTGAAGGCGCAAAAGACCCTGGCAGAGAAGCTGACAAGGTTTACGCCTTATCAGACCAATGACCTGGTATGGTTGGAAGGGAAGAACATTCACACGTCACATCCAACAGCCAAGTTGGCGCCCCAACGTCACGGACCTTTCAAAATAACAAGGAAGCTGTCAGATGTGTCATACGAACTTGAACTCCCCCCTACATGGCGCATTCATCCGGTCTTCCATGCCAGACTACTCACACCATATAAGGAAACGTCCCTGCATGGAGAAAACTTCCCGAGACCCCCACCTGACCTTATCGATGGAGAAGAAGAGTGGGAAGTGGAACGCATTCTAGATTCCAAGTGACAAGGCCGAGGGCGCAAACTGTATTACCTAGTCAAGTGGAAGGGATTCCCACCCTCTGACAACTCGTGGGAACCAGCCGGAGATATCTTTGCCCCGGTCCTTATCACGGAGTTCCATACCCGGCACCCAGAAGCGCCTAAAAACAGTTAAAAGAACAGTCCCAGACTCTCTTGGATTCCCCAGTATATGCTCCCCCAGCGAATTACTACCACAGAACAGTCTATCATGTCTTTCATCGCCGCCTCTGCTGCCATCGATGCTTTCGCTTCCCCCATGACTATTGTCGAAAACTTCCCGTCCACTCACCCATCCACTCGTCCCTCTTCCCCCATCGATTATGAAGCTGCGGAGGCCCGTATCAAGAACCAATCCCCGAACCCAAACGACGATTTCACTCACAGTGAAGACCCCCATCCCAACGACCTACTCAACGGAGAAATTGACGATGAAGCCCCCGAGTTCCCTTTCATTCCCAACAACCCCAATTCCTCAATGTATTTCCCCTTAGAGATCACCATGGCCGACGGAACCACAGCCATCGCGAAGTACGTTTACTATACCAATGGAGGAATGGATGTGGCGGGATGTATGAAGAAGGATGGGCCGGTCTACGGGGCTCCCGTGTATCTGGAAGAAAGGTACACAGGTCGGCTTCATCACACGATGACTGATGAACAGTTGGGCCACCTTGCCGCGGAGGATTGCCATGCCTTTGCGATTGACAAAGTAATGAACGATATGAGGCTCCCACACCTGAAGGCGGAAGTCATGAGGTTGAGGAAGAACATCACACTGCGAAGGACGTTGAACCAGCAATACAAGGAGCACGCGAAGATGATGGCCAGGCTTACGAATGGGATGTTCCAGTTGGAACAGGAGATTGTTGAGATCAGGAAAGGTTGGAAATAGGAGACGCGTATCAAACGATCGCTGAAAGGTACGCCGACACTTATGCGCGACCCCTACCCCCTTGAACCTTGGGCATGGCCCCGACACTGCTGCCGAGTCGACTCGAGATGCCACGCCTACATGAAAACCCCCGCGGAGAGACTTGCTGGCATTGCGACAGCAGGTACCACATCAGTTGGAACTGCCCGCTCAATCGCAAATGGTGTCGCCACTGCCATAGCAATCTCCATTGGAGCCGACACTGCATCTTCCGACGAGTAGGGGTGGCCCCGACAATCACCAACCCATCGGGATGGTGCGGCAAGTGTCTTCGACACAACGCTGGGCATAAAGAGATCGACTGCCCTGTCTATGACTTGTGCCACGCATGTGGTCAGCGCGGCCCATATGGATTCCTCCGTACCCACGCATGCCCGCAGGAGTTGGAGTCATACAGCATGAATGACTGTAATGTAGCTGACGACTACCTCGAGTTGGTTCAAGATGATGACGGTATGAGTCGTTTCTAGCCGGGACTGCTAGAACCAGAAGAGGGGGTGATGTTACGAACCCCATCGCTTCCCATATTCTTTTTCTTGCCCAACGATAACCCCTCCCTGTTGCCCACGCTTCATTACCAGATCACGTCCCCATCGTGGGATCCATCACATGCCCTTCGTCCATCCCCGTGACTTGTTTGCTTGTTCATGTTTACCTACTTGTTTCTTCGCTTATCGCTTATCTCCTTATCATACGACCGGACATTTACTTAATCCCCTATCAGTAGAAGCCAGGCTTTACGCCCTCCGCTTTCAGATATTTGGGCCCACTTGACTCCATATCCTTATCTCGTAGACGCCCACTGCCTTACGTATATAAGTCCGCTATAGCTACCCTGTAGACCTTAGACTCGACTTATTGAATACATCAGTGCTAGTCTTCTGGACTTGTCCTCTTGGAAGCATCTGTCTGTCTCAAGTGCTTCTGGCACTTTCCGCTCACCATCGTCTCAGAGTACAGCCTCTTTGACTTTGACTCGTCACACTTCACTCCAAGAGACCTTATTGGTTTCTTATCCGAACCCTTGTAGCACGCTGTCACACAAGTCGTGTGGAACATCCCGCACTGGACGTAACAGGTCAGGAGGTTTTCTAGGGTGTCAGTTCATGACACTATAGTATTTACACAGTAGCTAGAGGGTTTTGTCTCTGGGCAGAAGTACCTGCTGCTTTCATTGGGGGTTTGCCCCAACCAGAGGAAACCTAATAGTCTACTATAGTCATGGCCCCAATCATCTAGGGCTTAATCATGGACTCCACCACCAGCACTAGAGGAAGGGCTCTATACCCTTTGTCTCTAGTGGAACTTGTGGTTGGCTTCTCCATGACATGACTCCCCATCTATTTACACAATGTCCCCCTGATGTGGGCTTAGGACTTGTTGTAGATGGCGCTAGACAGCCTACTATACTACTTAGAAGTCACACATCAGAGGCAGGACTTTTTTAAGTTCTGAAGCATAGCGCCACAGATTGGATGGGCCCTCTTCAATGAGACCTGGATAACTGGTTCTAACTGCTCCTTGGAACCAGGATCATTTACCTTTTTAAATCATCTCAAATGTCTTCCATTGTCTTCCCTCCCACCTTCAAGTTCGACAAGCTTGATGGCTCCAATTGGCAGCAGTGGTCGGTGTCCTTCACTGCCCTGCTAAGGATCAATGGGATGAAGAGGCACATCATGCATGATGGCCCTGAGTTCCTGAATGCTCCTAAGCCAGAGGATGGAGAAAAGGATGATGAGTACACCAAGTGCTTTGGACTCTGGTCAGAGCCAATGTACCAGGAGTGGAACAGGGTGGAGGAAGTCCTTATGGGAGTTCTGGTGATGGTAACATCGCCAGAAACGTACTCTCAAATTGCCTCTGACAGAACTTATCCTTCTGTCAATGCCAAGTATGAGCATTTGGAAGCGCTCTACAGCTCAGTAGGTAGCATGGCCACCTACAACTTGTGGTGTTCTGTGTCCTCCTTCCACTTGGAGGAGGGCAAACAATTCAGACCCCAGTTGCAGCATGTGTTGGATGTGAGGAGTACCCTCAAGGAAAATGGGATGGAGATCTCTGATCTCCAGATGAGCTTTATATTGCTCCAATCCCTGCCTCCATCCTACAGTGCCATTGCTGGCTCAATCCTGGTGTCAGGTCCCCCTGACTGCCTTTCCCCTCAGGACCTTGTACAAAGGTTCCTAAATGAGGAAAGCTGACTAGCCAGCCCTGCAGGAAGTGGTGTTGGGGCTGCCCTTAACAAGGCAGCCCATGTCAACAAAAACAAAACCAAAAAACCAAATTTCACACCACAACCTGCAGGTGCATCATCATCCAATGATGTCACCTGCTTCTATTGCCAGAAGCCGGGCCACAAGGCTAATGAATGTCAGCAAAGGAAACAGGACAGAGCCAATGCTGATGCAGGCAAAAAGGGCAACAAGAGGAAGGGGCAAGGCCCCAGTGTACATAATAACTCCACACAAGTAGCTACCATAGTTAATGGTAGTGGCAGAATACAGGAGGTGCATGAGACACCTCACATTTCACTTTATTCTTTGAATGAAAATACACAAGAGGTTGATGATGGCAGCAATCCTTGGATGATGGACAGCGGAGCCACCACTCACTTCACACCATACTTAGATGACTTCTCTGAGTATTTCCCACATAAGGGACATCAGGTGACAATTGGTGATGGCTCCATAGTCCAAGTCGAAGGAACAGGCAAAGTTCTGCTCAAAACTTGAAATAATTATGAGTTAGAGTTAAATAATGTCTTCTATATGCCTGGCAGTGAAAGAATACTGTCGACAAGCTGCATCACCAACAAAGGCGGCTCAGTGGAATTTACTCCATCTGAGGTCAGAATAAAGTACAATGATGCAATTATAGCGGAAGGTGTCAAGGCAATGGGACTCTATTGGGTCTTTGGGAAAACTATGCAGAATCTTAATACTGCTTCCCACAAATCTGCATCAAGTAGCCTTGATACCTGGCATTTGCGAATGGGTCATATGTCTAAAGAGGCCCTCAAAAGACATGCTCCTAAGGCTGTAAAAGGCCTTAGTATTGATAATAGCCAGGTGGAAGACAAGCCATGTTATGGCTGTGAAATGGGAAAATCACACCATCTTCCATTCCCTCCCTCTCAAAAGAGAGCTTCAGCACCCTTGGAAGTCATTCATAGTGACCTAGTTGGTCCTCTGCAATGTACTTCAATTCAAGGGAACCTATACTTCGCCACTTTCATAGATGACTTTAGCAGGACAGCTCTAGTTGTTGCTATGAAAGCAAAAAGTGATTTTACATTGGTCTTCTGTAACATTAAGGCATTCTTGGAAAATAAAACAGACAAGAAAATAAAGACCTTACACACAGACTGAGGTGGCGAATTTGTCAATAGGGAGCTGAAGTCAATACTTGAGCAGGCTGGCATAGAGCATAAATTGACAATGCCATATTCCCCACAACAGAACGGAAGGGCTGAAAGGTTCAACAGAACCATCATGGAAAAGGCCACCAGTATGCTGCATCATGCTGGTCTTTCCCTTGGTTTCTGGGAATGTGCAGTGCAAACAGCCTGTCACATATATAATAGAATGCCTATCTGCTCTAATAAGTGGAGGACACTGCTTGAGCTTCTGGATGGGGACATTCCAGATGTCTCGTACTTTAAAATATTTGGCTGCTTAGCCTACTACACTGTCCCAGAGGATAAAAGACACAAACTGGATCACAAAGCCAGAGAAACAGTCTTTGTCAGGTATGCACCCCATTCAAAAGGATATTTATTATGGGATATGCATACTCAATCCTTCATATTGTCAAGAGATGTGACATTTGATGAAGGATCCTTCCCATCCAACCTTGCCAAGGACAGCAAGGGAAAACAAAAGGAAAAAGTTACACCTTTTGTACTAGAAGTTGAGAGGCCTGTCCAGCCTCAACCAGCAATAGCCACAGTTCCTCAGGCTCCTGAAGACAAGGAAGCCGAGGTTGAGGAACAGGAGGTAGTGGAACCTCCTCAAATAAATCCTGAGCCTACCACACCTGATAATGAGCTTGATACACACAATCAAACAATCTATCAGACACCCCCATCCCAAATCCTGGAACCATCAGAACTCCCCGAGAGAACCCATGCCAAAAGACAGTCTAAGAAAAAGAATGTTGGCAAACTTCCCCAACCAGTATTTACTAGGGAAAGTCCACACTCTCAGCAATGTGATAGGGCTGTGCAGGAAGATTTAGATCTTGATACTGCCTGTCCCAAACATTCACGTCGCATGAATCCTCATTTCTATAATGAGGATAATGCTGAGTTTGTGCAGGGTTCTTCCAGACTTGGGCATATGGAATTGCTAAATGCCGCAGGTGTCTCTTACAGAGATCCCCTGACTTTTCAGGAGGCAATGCAGTCTGACAATGCCAATGAATGGCTTGAGGCATGTAAATATGAAATTGATGCCTTAGATAAACTTGACGTGTGGTGCCTTGAGGATCTTCCAAAAGGAAGAAAGGCTGTAAAATCAAAATGGGTTTTCAAGCTGAAACCAGATGGACGGTTTCGTGCTAGGCTTGTGGCAAAAGGTTTCACCCAAGTAGAAGGGGTGGACTTCAACAAAACATTCTCTCCAGTCGCCAGATTTGAATCACTTAGATTACTACTAGCACTAGCTATGCTAGAGGATTGGGAAATCCACCAGATGGATGTCAAATTGGCATTCCTTCATGGCGATCTGGATGAAGAAATATATATGGAGCAACCAGTTGGTTTCGTCATTGCTGGTCAAGAGTCCAAAGTTTGTAGGCTACAAAAAAGCATTATATGGCCTCAAACAAGCCTCCTGAGCATGGAACCTACAATTCCATGCAGTTCTTAATGAACTGGGCTTCACTCGGATGTACTCTGATGCAGGAGTATATGTGTTTCATCAAAAGGAGGGGATGATTCATTATATGTCATTCTCTATGTAGATGACATTACTATACTTGGATCTTCCAATGATAAGATAATGTGGCTGAAGTCCTCTCTATCTAATCAATATGAGATGACTGACTTGGGAGAAATCCAGTCATATCTTGGAGTTAATATCACCAGAGATTGTCCTAACAAGACACTGGAGATTGACCAAGCAGCCTATGTTTTATCTATTATTGAGAAGTTTGGGATGAGGGATTCCAACCGAGTATATACTCCTCTTCCCTCTGGCGCTGATGTACATCTGGTCAAATTGATGGCCAGGCATCTACTTCTGAAATAAAGAAGTACCAACAGCTGATGGGGTCTCTGCTATGGGTGCAGATTGGAAGCAGACCTGATATCAGTTTTGCTGTGGTGCGCCTTAGCCAATATGCTTCCAATCCCTCTCAGGATCATATGTGACTTGCAAAATATGTCTTAAAGTATCCTAACAGTACAATAGACTACAAGTTGCAGTATTCTGGAGGGAATGGGGAGAGTGGCCTTCATGGCTTTGCAGATTCCTCATGGGGAGATCAAGAGGACTGCCACTCTACTTCAGGCTATGTGTTTTTCTTAGCAAATGGTGCCATATCTTGGTGTTCCAGAAAGCAGAAAACAGTAGCACAGTCCACCACTGAAGCCAAATATATGAGCCTCTCTGAGGCTTCCAATCAGGCAGCGTGGTATAGGACTTTTATGGAGGAACTAGGGTATGAGGTATCCTCCCCTATACTACTCCATTGTGACAATAAGGGTGCTGTAGATCTGGCATTAAACCCAGTCACAGGAAGGTGGTCAAAGCATATACCCATTAAGTACCATGCCATTAGGGGGTACATTGAATCACACATAATTGAGTTAGTGCATACCCCCACAGGTGAGATGCTGGCAGATGGCTTCACTAAGTCTCTACCAAGAGCATCGTTTGAAACCATAGTAAATGGACTTGGACTTATGCTGAAATGAGAGAGCTGGAATCTGGAGACTTTGAATACCAGTTTCACTTTCCCACCATGCCAATGAGTATATTCTCAACCTTGAGAGTGACGCAAGTGGTGTGTACAGAAGTAGATGTTCAAATATGTCAAGCGTTCAGCTTGCATAAGCG
>WTXG01000474.1:0-20262 GCA_022496185.1 Multifurca ochricompacta | reverse complement strand
TCAAGGACTCGGGTATCACGGTCGTCGGGATCTCCCCTGACCCCGTCGTAGCAATCAAGGCCTTTGTCACGAAGCATGACGTAACGGTGCGTGCGTTAATTTATATTTTTGCTCTTCTAGGCTTGACAACGGCAGTACCCCATCTGAGTGACGAGTCTGGCGTGGCACGTAAGGCTTACAGTGTCAGCCGTGGACTCATGGGCCTCTCTGAGGGACGTGTCACGTTCTTCATCGACTCGCAGGGAGTCGTACGGTATGCGATCGCCTCTACTCCCTCACTTCCCGCATGAACTCAATTTCGGCGATATAGCGATGTCTTTGACTCGGTCATTAACTTTAATGGACATATCAAGGCCGTGACGCGAGCACTAGAAGAGTACAGGAGCCAGAGTAAACCTGCCGATGCTGCAGCGGCTGCTGAGGTGCCAGCACCGAGCGTTTAGACATATTTTCGAGCGAGAATCTGTATCTATTTCGTTCGATTACTATGACAATTGTTTTCCGGTACTCCGGTACTACTAGAATTGATCGGATACGGCCAACGCGAGAGATCAGTCACAGGATTCAATCCGGTTTATGACTGCTCCTTACACCGGACTCGAATCACATGTGCATAACGCCGGCCGGGTTGTTTCTGGGCAATATAATAGCCGGGAAGAAAAAGACGAACTTCATCACGAAAGATTCCCCGACATGATTGTGACACCAGTAACGAAACTATTGAATATTCGTGTGTCAGCGCTTCCTCTGTTACTCAGACGCTCAGAACTCGCTCTCACTGACCAATGATCATAGGCCTATTGTCCAAGGTGGTATGCAATGGTGAACAGCGATACTTATCCAAGACTGTTCGATTCGAGATGAGATAGCTAAATAACCTATAGGGTCGGAGTCCCTTCTCTCGCGGCAGCAGTTTCAGAAGCAGGCGGTCTCGGTAAGTTCGTCATTCGATATGCAGCTTGAACCTTCTCTTCGGGCTCACACAACGCCGCAGGGATTCTCACCGCGCTCACGCAACCCAGCCCAGACGCTCTGCGTAAGGCTATTCGCGAAACGCGGAGTAAGACAGACAAGCCATTCGGTGTGAACATCACGCTTCTGCCGACTATCAACCCGCCGGACTACCAAGGATTCGCTCGGGCAGCGGTCGCCGAGGGTGTGCGTATCTTCGAGACGGCTGGGAACAACCGTACGTATCCTCCGCTCGATGATCAAGTTGTAGCTGACATCGAGGGGTGGCGCGGATAGCGAAGGAGCTGATTGCATATCTGAAGAGCGAAGGGTGCGTGATTCTACACAAATGCACAACTATCAGACACGCGAAGGTCCGGGTGTCCTCTTTAAATCGACAACTCTCCTACTTATCACCAAAACATAGTCTGCAGAAAAGCTCGGGGTAGACATTCTGAGCATCGATGGATTTGAATGTGTGTTGTGCCCAAACCATGTGTATTTGAAGACAGTTTGACGAATGTTGTGGCAGGTGGAGGACATCCTGGCGAGGAGGATGTCACAGGATTGGTTTTGGTACGTTGACCAGGATAGTTTCCTCGCGGACTAGAGACTGAGGCGATGCAGCTCGCTCGTGCAGCTCAGGAGTTGAAATTGCCATATATCGCCTCTGGTGGCATTGCCGATAGTCGTGGATTCGTGGCAGCGCTTGCCCTTGGCGCGTCCGGCATCAATATGGGTACGTAAAGCATATTTCTCACTCCTGTCTGCAAATTTGACAATGTCAACACTTGCAGGGACGAGGTTCATGTGCACCGTGGAAAGGTGAGAGAAGAAACTCGTCAGGGGCGCTTGTGAAGTTAATTCCGGGTCCTGGCACAGTCCAATCCACGAAAAGGTCAAGGAAAGGATTGTCGACTCAACGGAGCTTGACACGATTCACATCCTCCGAACAATGCATAATACGGCTAGGGTGTTCAAGAACAAGGTGTCCAAGGAAGTTGTTGCGATCGAGCGGCGTCCAGGATCTAAATTCGATGACGTGCGAGAACTGGTCTCTGGAGTGCGTGGGAGACAGGTTTATGAACGAGGTGATCCTGAGTACGGGATTTGGTCTGTTGGGTTGACGATTGGACTCATTCATGACATACCGACATGCGAAGAATTGGTGGAAGGATTGAAAGGGAAGCAGAAGAGTTGATGAATGATCGGTTGAAGATATTGTCGTCGTCGACAACGACGGGAACACGGGCTAAATTGTAAAAATAATAATAATTAATAATAATAATAAAAAATAGTGATGATGATTGATCACGTGATCGCGTTAAATGGCCCGTGGTCGACACGCGCTCATTTTGAACGTTGAACTTGTACAACACATACGTTGTGAATGCGGACATTCATCTTCAATGTCTATCCCATCAACTCCTCCGACGCAACCTCGCCCTTCTTCAAACACCCCTCCTTCGGACGAATCAGCGATGTATGAACTCTCCTTCGACTATGAACAAAACTCAGCCGGTGAATGGAAACGTGTTTCCAAAGGTCGTCTTTCCCCCCCGACTTCCGTAGATAGCCAATCTCCTCCTTCTACAGACTCTATTCCACCCCAGTCCGATAATTCTTCGCCCCCGTCTTCATCTCGACATACCCTTACACGTTCAGAGAGTTTACCCGGCATACCTTCCACACTACCAACCGAACGCTCAGACTCCATCCCGGCTCCCCAAACTGCTCTGCGCTCTTTCCACCGTGCGCTCTCTGGCCCCGTCTTGCTCTCTCAGTCCAATTCACAACAATCGCACACGCCGGCCCAATTGTCTACTCACGTTCGTACTATTCTACCTGGCGGTCTTCGCAGTGCAGGACGCGCGGCTGGCGGTGCTCGGCGTGTCACACTGGAAGAATTTAACCAGATCAACGAGAAGCTCAAGATTCAGCAGCAACAAGAACAGGAGGAAAATGCCCTCCACCTGCAAACTGTCGATCTTCCTCAAGATGAGAAGGAGAACCATGATGGTTTCTCTTTGCCTTCCACTGACATAGCCTCGGGTCCGAATAGCATTCATCGTCGTTACTCGCCTCCTCGATCCGCACCCGCTTTGTCCGATGCCCCCTACAATTACCTTCCCTCGCGCTATTCGTCTGTCGGCACAACCTCCTCTTCCAACCTGCGCTCTACCCTGGCCGATGTTGTCCCAGTTCCCCAGCGACCGTCGCTACCTATGCCATCTAGCACTTCATCCACCCGCCAACTAATGGCGGGACCGAGTCGTCTCAATCGCGCGCACTCACACGGGCAGAAAAAGTTCACGCCGGGTCTTGCTATCGACAAAATTTCGGAGGTTGATGGCACCGACGATGGCATGTACCCCGATCTGGCTGCTGGCTCTGAAACAGACGGTGGCATTGAGGAGCAGCCGTATATGCGATCTCAGGCTCAACCTCCGCGTCAACGTGTGAATGCGCTCACGCGCTCTGCTACTCGGCCCCGGCGGTCTGCAAGTCTCAGTGACGCGTCTAGTGCGTGCTTTCCCTTGAACGCTCGAAGTTGTGCACTGACTCGGATTAGCCCCGGAGCGTCCCGTCGTGCCACCTCTATCGAGCGCCCCCTCGCACTCTTCTATGCGGCCAGGGACCAGTATGGGTCTGACTAACTCTCGGACAGGGGCGGCGCGTATAACATTGGAGGAGAAGATACGCCGTGACCGAGAGACCGCTTTCGAAGATGGTGTGCCAAACAGCCTGTCTCCTGTCCTATCTTGATTTCTGATTTGTGTTAACGTAGCGGAGTACTCCCGGCCTCACCAGCGGCGTGAGGAAGAGGACTTGGAATTTGAACGTGAGTGAGCGTCATGGGGATATCGTACTGTCCTCAATTCATGCGTGTTCTCAGGTCGATCATTTCCACAAGACCATATCGTCCGCGGTAAGTCACCGTCCCCGACGCATATCGCGGCAGCGAGCGCATCACACCTGCGATCAAACTATGGTCATCAACGTCATGAATCCGACACTCTGCGCTCTGCTGTTGGGAGCTTTCCCCCGTCTCACTCTCAACCTGCCCCTTCACGACCGACGTCAACGTCACCCAAACTGTCTGAAGCTCCAAATCCTCCGCGTGTCCCAGTTGCCTCCACACGACTGAGGCGCAGCCCCACGGCCCTAGAGCCGGCTGCTGTTGCAGGCGAAGACGAGGTAGTACCTGTGCCTGTGCCAGAGGTGAAGACGCGAAACCTTGTTGTGAGCAAAAAGGCATACGCGCGACTCGATTTGATTGGAAAGGGTGGTTCATCGCGTGTCTATCGTGTAATGAACAATGCGAACGAGATATATGCCATCAAGCGCGTTTCGCTCGACAAAACGGACGCCGAGACGATGAGCGGCTACATGAACGAGATTGCGCTGCTCAAACGGTTAAGCGGGAATAGTAGGATCATCAAGCTGGTAGACAGTGAGGTTAAGCCCGGGCCAGGAGGAACCAAAGGCCATTTAATGCTGGTCATGGAATGTGGCGAGATCGGTCAGTACATCTTGCATATGAGATATTGTAAGATTTGTGGTTCAATGTGGGCCTCTGGTATACAAAGACTTCGCAAGGCTCCTTCAAGAGCAGCAAAAGGAGCCACTCAATATGGTTTGGGTTGCTTACTATTGGCAACAGGTAAAGTCGTTCTCCTTGTCCTTTCCTCCGAGGTGCTGATCGCGTACGTTGCAATCAGATGCTTCAGGCTGTGCAAGTAATCCATGAAGAGAAGATCGTGCACTCTGACCTCAAGCCGGCAAATTTTGTCCTTGTTCGCGGACAACTCAAACTGATCGATTTTGGAATTGCTAATGCCATTGCTAATGACACCACGAACATCCAGCGAGACCACCAGGTGTGCTCTAACCCAGCCTCAGTGGGTATACTCTCTTGCTGATCTAAGGTTTCCCTTCCCGCAGATCGGCACGGTGAACTACATGTCCCCAGAAACCATCGAACTCCCAGACGGCATGCGGCGCCTCAAAGTCGGTCGGCCAAGTGATGTATGGTCTCTCGGCTGCATTCTCTATCAGATGGTCTACGGCCATCCCCCCTTCCAGCACCTTTCAGTCTACCAGAAGATGAAGGCCATCCCAGACGCAGCACATGTGATCGAGTTTCCTGAGTATGCAACCCCGACGCTGCGCTCTGGGAGCACGGGGAGCCCGCCGAAAAAACTTGACCATCTCAGGCGCCGAGTGCCAGTATACGTGATCGCATGCATGAAGAAATGTTTATCGCGGAACCCCAAAGAGAGAGTAACGATTCCCGAGCTTCTGGAGCAAGAGTGGCTAGGCGTGAAAGAGGGTGCGTTGTAGGATCCTGCTTCTCTTCCTCCACCTTGCACACTTGTAGGCGGGTGCTAACTTCTTCTCTGGGATTAGGGGAAGTACCAGTGCCTGAGCCTCCCCGCAAGCCTGAACTTGCAGAGGACGAGACGATCATCAACCCATATTATATGCGTCAGCTGTTGCAGTACGGCATCCGTCTTGGCCAGCAGCCGAATTCGGGAGATATGAGTTTGGATGACCTCTTCGTGAAGCAACGGTGCGTCCCCTCGCGATGCAATTTCCTCTTGCCTTTGAGTTCCGAGTTCGAGTTCTGATAATGGTTGTCTGCCCAGCGGCTTGTTGCAGAGCTAAAAGCGATCACATGAAACAAACGTCATAGACATGAACAAAAGAGCGAAGGTCATACAAACAAGCACTCAGTCCACTGTTTTTTTAGCCAAGCCCCCTTTATTTCCATATCCGCCTGGACATTTCTTCGTTCATCCCCTCGCCCCGACTAGTGTATGCCTAAAAAGCACATGTTTGTACTTACTATGCAAAAGCAGGACTCCCCGCCCTCGCCCATGCCCAATTCCTTACGTTCCATTTTCATTGCCCTATCCAAACACCCGCCTAGTCGCTCTGGTTAACGCTTCTCTGCGGTGTGTTAAAATGCTTTGTTGTTTATATTCCTTCAAGGTCGCAGGTTTCGGCGCACATCCATTTACAGCATCATACCGCATTCATTGTTGCATTTCCCCCCTCCCCCCAACACACATACATTTTACTCAAATGATTAGTCTTTTTCGTCCTTCTTTTAGGTTCCTTTCTAGCCTTTAAGAATTGAACCGCATATTTATGCTCTGTTATAGCTCGGCTTGGTGTATCCGCTCACGCGCACATTTGCTTAATTCTTATCAAGCTATTAACGTGGGTTACCAAAGTGACTGTACATGATTCATCATGATGGAGTACCATGGAGTACAAATTCATAAATGATTTCTTTTAAGGGAAGACTTCTCATTTAAGGCTCGAGGATGGCACCACTTGACCATTTGGTCGTAAATGATTTCATCAAATTGCCAAAGTGGTAAATAGTCACTCCAAATTATACATCACGAAAGTACGACATACTGTGACTGATGAATTAGATAAAATGAACCGTGGGGATAGTAGGATGAACCATTACAGCCTGGTGAGGGTTGACGTTATGGTACCAGTGAAGCACGTAGATACAGCACATAGAAAGAAGGAAAAAAACCAATGGTATATTCGTACAGGCATCATGCTTTACGTCGTCGCAGTAGGCAGGAGGGCAGCTGTCATTAAGTAACCGTGGCGCATGAAAGACGCTTCAAAGTGATTGCAGGCTTCAATCATGGATTGACTTGCGGTCGCGCCCAGCTCGCGGGAGGTAGGTGTATATTTGCGCAATAGCGGTGTGCACGCCATCCTCCTGAGAATCAGCCGATCACCGTTAGCAAGACAAATTACTAATCGGGGGGGAAATCAAAGCAATGTGTTACTCACAGACCGAATACGATCCCCAATACTTGCGGCTTTCTCCTTCATGATGCTATGACGCCGTTTCGAATACTGGGTCTCGAGACTGAGAAGTCCGAGGACACTCACCGATCTGTGGTCGCCCTTTTCAGTGCGTTTGCGACCTCTGTTGAATGGAGACTATTAACTCTCAAACCGGCCTATGTGACGAGATGTATACAATTAGAGGGGACTCCCTGACACGATGAAGCATGGGGGAACCTTACTCCAAGCTTCTGAACACGTGACGCCCAAAAAAACTGGTCTCTGTAGAATTGGAGCACCGTCAGTACAACCATAAGACTCCGGGTTTTAGAAGCTGAAGGAACGGAGCTCACCCGAACCACGGACGGATCAAAGTGGGAATACCGGCTAGTTGGAATTATTCATCGCTGGGAATGTTGTGGAGGAACAAGACATCGTACCTCGCAGACTGGCACCAGTCGTGCCCGCTCCACCATGATGTAGAGCCGCGTCGATCTGGGGGAAGAGCCAACTGCGACACGGGGCGGTCAGCATGGCATATGCGGCTATCAGCAGTACACACGTACTCATGAGGTACCCGATCCAGCTGCAAGCGTGATGACTTTAGCGGGTTGGGGGAGCCACCACGGAAGTGGAACTTACAGAGTAGCACTCTTCTGGGAAAATAGCATCATCTTCGCCCTTGGACTTGGACATGCGCGCGGACCAGCCTTTCGAGACGATTGCTCGGACATTGCCTGCGTGCAAGCAAGTGTCAAGGGCTGTATCACAGAGTGCGTCGGAGAGGGCTTACTCTTCAAAACCGCTCGGATGAGGCGCTCCGTCACCAGTTTGGGATTCGGTACTGTGATACTACCAAAGCCAATGTAGACGAGTGGTTTGCCATCAGAGCGGGCTTTGGCCATAAAATCAACAAGTGTTTGGGGGGGCTTCCAGCTGAGTTCTGGATTATCGAGGAACCAGCTGAGTAAGGTGTACATAAAAGGTCTCACAAGTAATGAGGGGACAGCAATGCTTACTATCCAGAAATAGCCGTCGCATCTCCCCAGTCGAGGGGCTTAGGAACTACGGCCTACACGAAGGCATTAGGAATAGATGATGTGACACGTCGCGCTAAAGGTACCTGAGAGAAATTGTAGATGAATGGAATCTTGGACTGCGCGAGATGGCCCATGTCCGTTGAGCTTATTCCCAGCGTATGTTTACGCCATCGGTTGATTTGGGAGGAAGTGGCGGTCCATAGAACATTGTCAAAAAGTACGTACCTAATCAAATGGATCAAAAAAAAAAAGTGGTATATCTGTCGTATAAACTACTTACGATGCAGCGTTAAATGTGGGAGACTCGACCGGGGGACTCAGGAAAGCGTGGGGGAACTCGCGGGTCCTGCGCAGATCAAACATCAGCCTCTCGGGCAACAAATGCGTGAACATGAAAATAATATACTTTGTCCAGGGCATGGTAAAGGTCCGGAAGTACGGTATGTCTACAGAAAATAGATGCTCAGCTTAGGCCCCAAGATCGCGTAGTCGGACGACTCACGGAGCGCTTCTGCGATATGCACACCCGCCATGGCTGAAGGGCTCTCTAGGAGTACGTCGGCGTCCCGACACTGCTCCCAGGAATCAACTAGGACTGCGTGGATTATTAAGCTATCTCCGGCCCTGGTCAATGACGATGGGGTAACGCACGGTCGTCAAGCCAGGTACGAAACTGAACAAGTATGTTGGGGAGAGCCAAGTTAATGGCCAAACTAACGCAAAAGTATAGGCAACTCACATTTGATAGGCTTTCCTTGAAGAACTGAGGCGAAAACATCTTTGACAACCAGCTTCAGTTTGCACCGCATTATACCACGAAGCCACGACGCACTTTGTTCTCTACACTGAGTTTCATCAACGCACCTGGGTCACCACCTGCGGTTCTATGTTCAATTCCGAAGCCCGTGACCCACTCCTTGTACTCCTCATGCGTCACAATCGTCACTCTGTGGCCCTCCTTCTGTAGCCCTTTCCCCAAGGCGATATATGGTTGCACATCGCCGCGCGATCCGATCGTCAGACACGCAAAGTGTTTCGAAGGCATGGGCAAAAGGACTTCCTCTGGGACGTTGATTGGCTTAGGAAAGAGAGCACGGATGATGGGTCCGTTCCTCGAACCTTGCACCGTTGAGGGTAGGCGCGAGAGAGGGGCCAGGATAGAGCTTGTGCTACGGGCAGGCACCGAGCGATTGTGAACAGGAGGAGATGATGGTCGCGAATGCGGGGGGTGTCGGGGCGAGGACACGGCCACTGCGGCTGGCGTGGTAGCTGTAGAGATCAAATCATCAGGGCTCAAAGCGCGTTGAGGTGTAGTGGCCAAATTTGTTGTGTCTTCTCGGGATGACGTAGGTGTGAGTGACACAGGTGAGGACACAGCGGCGCCGCGACGCCGTTCCTGAGCGATTTCAATGAATCGAAGGACATGTTGGAGTGCCTCGTCGCGCTTCTTTGCGTCGAGAAATTGGATGTTCAAATCCCGCTGGCCCTCTACCTCAACTACGAGAGTGTGATCCCTCCCAAATTTGCAACGATCATACCCCTTGACACCCCTAACTCGTGCCATGGGGATACGATAGCACACATCCTTGCCAAAGGCGACTGATCGTGACCAGAATCCGATGCAGTCCGCGCTTACGGCGAAGTATCCGTTGTTGCTGATGATGCGTCCGTGAGTGTGAGCTGTCGTGACTAGGACGTGCTCCTCAGTCATGTCTTACTAACAGGAAGGTCTTCACTTACTGAAAGATTCTTTGGTGGTATCGAGGCCCAAAGCACGCGATACGGAGATTTGCAGGCTAGTCAACCCGTTCTTGTCTGATTCCGGCTGGACTAAATCGACCCTAGGGTCGAAGTCGATATACACTTTTGAACCAGGCCATTCGTTAATATTTGCAGCCTTTGCAGCCTTTGCCTTCTCCACGTAGGACATCAAGTCATCCCATATTTGATTTTTGCGTATCATGCTGACCTGCACCACGTAAGGGTCGGCCTCGTTTTCTGAAGAAAAAGTTGAACTTTTCTCGCTCGATGTCCCATCGGAAATTGAATCGCTCTCCGGGGTTGTAGGCTCATTGGACGCCAGTGGGTCAGCACCGATGGTGATAGAAACTATGTAAGCGAAAGCAGGACATCGCGATTTGGAAGCTCCCATGACCTGGCTCAGTGGGATATTGATGCGAATCCCGTTAACATCGTCCGTTGGGTTCTGCGCTAAGACGGCGTGACGATTCCGACGATACAGAAAAATTGCACCTGTTACAGGGGGGAGGGTCTCGTACATCAAATGATCAAAGTAGCAAGATTAGCACGCACCACGGAGTTCGTTTCTCCAATCCCGGGCAGCCTCGATTGTGTCATACTCGACAGACGTCTCAATGATTCCCTGTCTGGACTCAAAGACTACATCAATATGTCGTGGGTGCTCCCAGTTAACGGGCTTGATTTCCTTAATGGATGACACTGCAAAATGGGGTCATGAAATGAATTGTAGGGGGGAGGGGGGGAAACACGAACACAGGACACTTCTCAGGGGCCTAATCCTATCCTCGTCACGGCTAGACGGGAAGGAGCTGACCATATCATGTTCCAACTGCAACCAAACCCTTCTCTTGCGGTGCCATCCTTTGCGATGGATTAGGGCGGATCCAGACTTGATAACTTTTTGATAAAAATCTGGCTGAGACGACAAGAGTGAAGCGTGGAAAGCGAAGCGGTGGGTGGTGAGATGGACAACGCCCTAATGATGGACGGAGAACGTAAATAAAAACTCGAAACAATGGAGGAGGGACCAACCAGGATAACAACATCCTTGAAGAACGCAGCATCCGTTTCTAGCAAAAGCTTTTCCTCTCCAGGAGGTGCGAGAGCACCAAACTCCTGTTCAAGCAGCCCGACGATTTCTTCAGGTGTGAGCTTGGGTTCATCTGAGGGTTCTCTTGTGATGGTGACAGCGTATCGGGCGTCGATAATCTCTCAGCGTCGCCGGCGTCTGAAGAGCTCACGTCCTCGGTTTCTTCCTCTAACTGAGATTCAGGAGCGAGGGAGTTATCCGCCAGGGAGCCCCAGTTATTTACTGACAACTTGGCAAGCCTGCCAGAGATGGCGCGCTCGGCATCACCAAGGTCTCGACCGACAAGCTGGTTGAAGCCGCCGATACAGTCTTGTAGAGACTTATCATTGGCGCCTAAAGACAAGCCATCTTTAAGGGCCTGCGGACAGGCGCTGAGGACTTGGTCATAGAGAGCAGCATCGCTGAACATCTGAGAGAGACCAGATTCATTCAATTGATGTGGCTTTAAGGTAAGTTCATCGGAGGAGACCTGGCGCAACGCATCGTCGTTAGTACCACGACGAGAGGTATCGAGGTCAGAATTATGGGTGTTTTTACGGGTTACACGTGGCCAGCGCATACTAGCTGGAAGGAAAAAGGAAAATATAGGGACGAGAGAAGGTTGAGTGAGGATATCCTTTGTAACTTTGTAATATCCTTTGTACTTATATCATCACATCACTCATGATATCAATTGATTAGTACGCAGAATTGTACTTATGACATGTCGGCCTCGGCATCAAGATTCAATTCAAGATATCTTTGAACATCTCTTTTATTTTATTTTTCTATCTCTATCTCTATCTCTATATCTCTCTATCTCTCTCTTTCCCCTCCCTCTCTCCCCTCTCTCTATCTCTCTTTCTCTTCTCTTTCTCTCTCCTTTCTCTCTAATCTCTATCCTTTTTTCTTTTTCTCTCTTTTTTTATTGAATTTCATATTTATCGGTTATTCCGTTAGCGGTCATCGGGTACGGGTATGAATGATCATAAATAATTACTTCCGTTCCGGAAGCCGGTAGCTGCAGCTCCTTGGCATCCACCAATCATTATTATCAACAATTCTCCAGCCAGTTAAACGTCAATTCCATATACACGCTGCTGCTACTAAGTTTGACAATAAAATAATTAATTATGAGAACGGGTTTACCAGTAACGGCTTCGTGATAGGGTATTGGGGTAACAGATAGTAGGTAAATCAAGCCAGTAAGCAGTAAGATATCGGGACACTTAACCTTACATGAAAGAACGTGAGGATCCTATTGCGCACAGATATACCGAGTCGAACTTTAAACCATCAATGTTGGATAGTCTTGCGGTCGCGCCCAGCGCGAGGAAGGTATGTGTAAATAGTGCTGATTGCAGTGCGTACCCCGTCCTCCTACGATATCATCCATTCAGTGGCTGCTCATTGTGGTTGGTAAGAAACCTCTTACCTCTCGGATGCGTTCTCCTACGATTGCAGCCCTCTCTTTCATTACACTGACAGCACCCCGTCAAAACTCTTTCCCGATAACAGCTACTGCAAGTGCTTACCGATCAGTTGTTGCTTTCTTCAAGGCGTGCGACACCTCCTTTGAATGAAGACTATGCAGCTTGATGCCAGCCTGTAGACAAGTTGTCAAGTCACTTTTAGAACAAATAAAATGGCCAGTACATACGCCCAGCTTTTGCACCCTGGATGCCCAGAAGAATTGGTCCCTGAGGGGGTAAATCAGCAACTTGTACCTAGCTACCCATCACCTTTACTTACCCAAACCAGGGGCGAATAAGGGTAGGTATGCCAGCTATCGAGACACATAAGTAAGTGGATGAACTACCCAATCATATCATGCCGGACGTCTTCTTACCTCGTAAGCTGGCACCCGTAGTCCCAGCTCCACCGTGGTGAAGCGCGGCGTCGATTTGTGGAAACAACCAACTACAGTGCCAATGTTAGTAAGCATGATGACGTGATCACTTTTTTGGACTCACTCATGAGGCACTTTGTCCAACTGCGTGCAAAGGTCAGCTATGGAGAACAAACAAACAGACGACTACCAGACACACAGAGTAGCACTCTTCCGGGAAGGGGACGTCCTCATCCTCGCTCTTCGACATTCTCGCAGACCAACCTTTGGAGATTATCGCACGGACCCCACCTGAGATGAACAGGGCGCGGTTCAAGGCTTAGAAGGTGGGGTAGCATAACCAGCACTTACTTTTCAAAACGCCACGAATAATGCGTTCCGTCACAAGTTTGGGATTCGGCACCGTTATGCTGCCAAATCCAATGTACACGATTGGCTTGTCATCAGTGCGAGCCTTGGCCATCCAATCGACGAGTGTTTGAGGCGGTGTCCAACCCAATTCTGGGTTGTCGAGGAACCAGCTATTGGATAGTGATGAGCTGACAATTAGATGGGGTCGGGAAACAAGCTTGCTCACTAGCCAGAAACGACTGTTGCATCACCCCAATCAAGTGGTTTAGGCACGACGGCCTGAATAGACGTGTCAAAGTGTCAACATAGTAATGGGCAGAAAGTGGACTTATTTACCTGGGAGAAATTGTAGATGAAAGGGATTTTCGATTGAGCAAGATGTCCCATATCTGTGTGCCCGATCCCAAGGGTATGCTTACGCCACTTGTTGATTTGGGACGAAGTCGCGGTCCATAGGACGTTGTCGAAGAGCACATAACTGGAAAGGAGCTATCAGAAATGGTGGCAAAAATGAAGCGAAGAATGTTTACGAAGCCGCGTTAAAGGTAGGAGACTCGACTGGAGGTCCGAGGAAAGCGTGCGGGAATTCCTTGGTCCTGCAAGTCGCGTGTCAGCACCTAAAAATCAGTAAGGACGCCCACTCGTACTTAGTCCAAGGCATAGTAAAGGTTCGGAAGTATGGTATATCTTTATGAAAAATGGGTCAGCAAGACGGGCCAGCGACTAAATTTCTAACCTACGGAGTGCCTCGGCTATATGCACGCCCGCCATCGCAGACGGACTCTCCAACAGTACATCCGCGTCCTTGCATTGTTCCCACGAATCAACAAGCACTACGTGCAACCATTTCCAAATTAGAACCAGACGGATAAGACAGCGGGAAGGGAGTCTCAACGTACAATCATCGAGCCAGGTGCGGAACTGAAGCGGGAATTAGGGAAAAAGAACGTTTCTCAGGGGAGACACGTACGTTGGACAAGCTCTCCTTGAAAAACTGAGGTGAAAACATCTGTAGACATAAGAGTTAGCGATGCCAAAGCTGCAAATGAGACCCATCTTTCAGGCACCTTGTTTTCTACACTAAGCTTCATCAGCGCGCCGGGGTCGCCACCTGCAGTTCTGTGCTCCAGTCCAAAGCCGGTGACCCATTCCTTGTACTCTTCGTGTGTGACAATCGTCACCTTGTGTCCCTCTTTCTGCAGTCCGCGACCTAGAGCAATGTACGGTTGCACATCGCCCCGGGACCCTATGGTAAGGCAAACAAAGTGCTTCGACGGTATAGAAAGTAAGACCCCCTCGGGAAGATTGATCGCCTTGGGAAGAATGGACTTCAGTGCATGCGGCAAGTGCTGCCTCTGCACGGTCGACGGGACACGCGAAAGCGGCGCGAGGATGGACGTCGGCGTTGGACTCGTGTGCTGGATGGTAAAAACTGTCGAGTCATTCGACAGAGAACTGGTTTCTGAATTTTCCAAAATCTGGTCGAGTGTCTGTGCACGTCTGATGGTTGGGAGTTCGTCGCTTGTGGAAATATGAGAGGGCACGGGGGTGAGGGAAATCGGTGAGGACACAGTGAAACGCTCTTGCGATAGACCGATGAAGCGATTGATCTGGTCAACTGCTTCATCTCGTTGTTTGTCCGTGGAGAATCCGAGGCGCAGATCCTGCTGGCCTTGTATCTCAAGAACCAAGGAATGGTCACGCGCCCGCCCGCGGTCGTGTGGCTTCACAGCCTTAACACGAGAAAGAGGGACGCGATAACGAATGTCCCCGCCAGTAATAGATTTGGACCAGAATCCAACGCACTCCGTATTCACTGCTAGGTGGCCGTAGTAGCTCACGACAAAGCGGTGAACATGGGCTTTCTTGACTAAAGGGCCGTAAGCCAAGGTGGGATGAGAAAGGATGAAACCTACTCCATATCTCCTTCGAAGTATCCAACCCCAGGGTCAATGAGACTGACTTCACTAGATTGCTGAGATGGCTGTCGGAATCCTCTGAGCTATTGCTGGTCCTAGGATCCACATCTATGTAAACTCTAGATCCAGGCCAATCGACATTGCTCTTAGATGCCGAGATCTTCGCCTTGTTGACAATGGCCATTATGTTGTCCCAATCAAAATCCTTACGCAAAACGCCAAACTGAAGCACGTGCTTGTCTGGTGGAGTGCCGAGGGGAGGGGCCTCCTCTTTTCTTTCTTCAATCGAAGTAACCTGCTCCAATGGCATATCATTCGAGATGCCATTAGCAGATTTAGGATCAAATGAGAGGGAGATGAGACCGGCGAATGAAAGCATGCTAGTCTTCTCTATCGTATCCACTCGGTTTAGTGGGATGTTGATACGAACTGCATTAAGGTCATCCGCGTCGTTTTGCATCAAAACTGAGCGTCGATTCCTGCGATACAAAAACAGTGCACCTGTGGGAACCGATCATTACGACTTGACGTTAAATTAGTCAAATAATGGGAACAACATACCCAGGAGCTCTCGCCTCCAGTCTTGAGCAGACTCATCGGTGTCGAACTCAACTGTGGACTCGACTATTCCTGTACTTGAATCAAAGGAGAGTGCGAAGTGTCTCGAACGTTTCGAATCCACTGGTTTAATATCTTTGATTGATGACACTAAATTGGATTGGGAGTTAATCAGTGTGTGTGTGTGTGTGTGTGTGTGTGTGTTTGTTACACACATATACATATACTTACATAATATGCTTCTCAGAGGTTTAATCTTGTCTTCATCTCGACTCGAAGGGTATGTGCTGATCATGTCATGGCTTAACTGCAGCCAGACTCTCTTCTTGCGATGCAGCCCTTTGCGGTGCACCACGACCGGGCCAGACTTTAAGACACTCTGTTGGTAGTTGGGTTGGGATGACAAAAGGGATGCATGGAACGTAAGGCGATGTGTAGTGAGATGCACGACTCCCTGTGTCAATCGTGAGTATCTCAGTCACAGTACCACAATCAAGAATCGCAGAGGACACAGTACCAGGATAACGACGTCTTGGAATAAAGTTGCATCAGTCTCCAGGAGTAACTTCTCCTCTCCTAGAGGGGCGAGAGCCCCAAATTCCTGCTGAAGCAGATCAAGGATTTCGCTGGGCGTCAATTTAGCTTCAAAGTCCGGTTCACCCGCTTCCTTGAGTATCGCTCCTGAACTCGGCGAGGCCCGCTCATGCTCATCATCTGAGGCACATTCATCGGACTCATCCACTTCGCCATCGTTGGTCAAGGTGTTGTCCCCGGCAGGGTTCCAGTTGCTGACAGATAATTGGGCGAGCTTTTGGGAGACGGCGCGCTCGCTATCATCGAGATCGGGCGCAACGAGCTGCGAGAATCCATTCAGAGAGGCATGAACAGGCTGGCTATCTTCCACAATAAGACCGCTCTTAGTGAGATCGGGGCAGGAAGTAAGGATCTGGCCAAAGAGGTCGGCATCTGAGAACAGTCGGGCGAGGCCGGGGTCATGGAACTGTGGGGGCTTTAGGGTCGGATCGTCTTGAGGTGTATCGGAGGACGACGATGAGCTGGGACGAGGAGGTTCAGAGCCCCCCGTCCGACGCCGGGAGACGCGCGGCCAATGCATTTCTGCTAGTGCTGGTAGTGCTGCTGCTGAAGGATGGTGGGGTGTTGGGGGAAAGGGGATACGGAATCCAGGGCTTGCATATCATTATTGTATGTAGCCTGCTGCAGCAAGATGATAATTGCCAATAACAATCGGGCTCTCGGGAATTATGCCAGGATGGTCGACCTTCCGATTGCTACGCCTCCGCCGCAACTCGTCAATTGCCCATCATTCCGGTCTGTATTAGAATTTATTACCCTACCCTACCCTACCCTACCCTCCCTACCCTACGGCTACAACTACAGCTACAGTTCTGGCTCTTGCGTCAGTGGTGCCGGAACTAAGTACAGTATCAAGTTGGAGTGTTTAGTTTGCCCTTGGCCTTCCCTTCACGGAGGAACGGAAATTGACTTCTTTTAGTCATCTCATCTGTTCCGGTTTATTCCGCATTATCTCTGAGTCACTTCTCAAATGATTGATCTAATGTGAATGTGCCAAGGAAGATCATCATAGGTGCGTAGGTGATCCTTCTGAACTCGGACTCAAATGTGGTGTCGACGTTTCGACGTTTTATAACTTCCATAACTTCATACCCCGGTGGTTCTATTTACCGTTCCCATTTGTGACTTCCTCCGGCGCGCTCCTTCTGTTCACCCTCGACCCTATACCAATATACTATATACCATATACCATATACCATATACCATCTTCGCCAACGTCCCTTCTGTGAACGGACCACCCGATCTTCCCATTATTGGCCTTCTTACCACTAGAGCGGCGTGCTTTTCATTAGTGTCATCGTCAATTCAATGGTTCCAGTATTCTGAGCGCTGTCTTTTAGGCTTTGTAGTACTGGCCCTGGCAAGAGTGGAGAGTGCACAAGGGCCCCAAGGGCTTCAAGTGTCCTTGGACCTGGCTGCGTAGGCCGTGCGGACTAAATTCAGCGAGGGCTTTGTACTAAATCTGTGTGTGTGGTGTTTGGTAGTGTTGTTGTTGTTGTTGTTGTTGTTGTTGTTGCTGTTTTTTTTTTAAATTTTTTGAATCGACTTTATTCGTGCTTCAGGGCTGTGCCCAAATCCTGCAGCTACTACTGTGACATAGTAACTACTGGGTAGGTGGGTGGAGGTCATGCATTGTAACTACAAGTACAAAAACCCCAGTAGGGAAAATATGAAGAAGGATGGAGAGTGCATGAAGGCAGTAAGGGAAAGGAATGAAATACCTGGTCCCCAATGTTGCTGGCTTAGTCTAGTCCAGCTCCTGAGGTTGCTCTGATGAAAACAGCCTTGTGAAGGCCTGCATGTCTTGAATGTAGGAGAGCAAGGCCCCATGTTACGAACCTACTCTTTTCCTGACCTTCACACTGCGCCTCCCCTGTTCCCACACTTGACTGTCCATTCCCCTATTCCATCATCTCTTGACCACTTTGGCCCCAGAACCCAGATGCCTATGGCCTTGCGCCTAGGACCTTTGACCCAATGCCCTTGGCTGCCGCCTTGGGACCCCACCTGATGCCTGTGGCTTGTAAGCCCAGGACCCCACTCTGATGCCTGTGACATGACGCTCTCAGGACCCCCTACCCTTGACACCTGCACCTGACTCACTACTAGTTCAGCTACTGTGCTGACGGCTGCATTCCCTCTTCCCCTGATACTTGGCCTCTGTCTTGGCCAGCATCCATACCCTGTCCCTGTGGCTGACACCCATGGGATCCCTGACACTGTCCCTGCCAAACCTGACTCTGAACACAAGACACTTGGCTTGCTTACCCTCCAGACCACGTGACCTGTAGGCACATGACATGGACTCAAAGCCATGACCTGTCATGTGACCCTTGACCACATGACCTCAGACCACGTGACCCCTTGACCATGTGACCTTGGACCTTGATCATGACCCCTTAGATCATCTGACCCTATCAGTCACTCGACCCTCTCCTCTGACTCCTGTGGGAGTATTCCCACACTGATCTGACCTCAGTGGGACCTGTCATTCCCCATTGCCCCTGACCCTGGTGGGAATCCTCCCACACTGATATGACTCCTGTGGGGCTGTCCCACATGACTATGCTTCTGATAAGGCTTATCCTTATCATGGACTATATTTGACCTCTTATCTATTGGACAATAAGGACTCTGACCCTGTCTCTGATTAGCTACAGACTGACCACCATACAGTATATAAGACCCTGTAGACAGTTTGTATGACCCCAGATTTGACCTCTTGTGCCTTCAGCCTAGAGATCTTAGACCCAATACATCAGAAGCCTTTTCCCCTTCTTTGCCCTTGAGATCCTTGCAGGGACCCCATTGCCAGGCAATGGGTGTGTACCCTTCTCTCTGAACCCTCTGCCGTCTCCCAGGGTTCCAGTTGCTTGGAGTGCTTCCGGCACAGCAACTGGGCCTTGTCCCACTTAACAGCCTTAGGGGATTAGCTCCCTTTGGCTGACTCATCCCATCTCTCTCTGTGCTTGGTTATAGCACCAACCTCTAATCTGTTCCAAAGCTAGACAGTAGTGGGGAATAGGCTGACAAGCTAGGTCCTGGCTGAGGCAATGGACCCGCGTCGACCCGTGCATGCCGCACAGAATGCCCCGCTGAGCGTAACACCCCAACATAAGGCTTGTGGTTGAAAAGAAGAGGCCACTGGGGGGGGGGGGGGTCCAGGGCCCAGGAGGATTCCCATCTTGCAGCATAGAGGGGGCAGTGGAGAAGGATGTGGGGAAAGGAAAGGTTGCTAGAGTGATGTCATCACAGGTACAGGTCTGAGCAGAAAGTGGTTTAGTAGGATGAAAGTGTTGGTGTACTTAGCAATGAAGGTGTGGTCTGGTCCACACAACTAAACCCCACCCAGTCCCTTTTGGGCAGCTCACCACATCTATTGCAATGCACCTTGCTACAGGGGGAGTAATTGAAGCCCAAAGGTGGGGCAGCAATGGAGAGGGAAACTCAATTGTTGTGGTGGGGGGTGGCCAACCAAGCATGGAGCCATTCTTCATGCCATTTAGAGAAGGCATGAAAGCAGGAGAGAGTGTGCCACTTGGCCGGGATGGGTTGCTCATCAAGTGCAGCCAAGGGTGTGGACATGCAGGAGTGGTTAGCTGCCTTCACCAAAATGAGCAAGGCACAGTAGTAGTCTTTCATTGCCAGAACCCACATAAATGTGAGGTGGGTACCTGGAAAGGAAGACATGAAGGAGGTGAGCAAATGTTGGAAAAGAATGAAATCAGAAGAAAAGTTCTTGGGCTCATGAGAGGTGAGCCAATGAAGGAGAGAGGAGGGAGACATAATATAAATGTGGGGAAGGAAATTCCTGCCAGCAAAGAACTTGCCAACCCATCACACAATCCTGAACATCTTGATATCAGCCCACATCAACCCACACTGCAGCATCAATTCATCATCCATTCCTCTTAATGGCCCATAATAGTAGTGGCCAAAGCTCCCACTATTTTACTGTCACAGCAACCATTCTTGGTAAGGGCTGAGGCAGAGTGAATTAACACTATGTCCATCCTAGGCTGAGCCACCAGGGACTTATGGGTTGCTTGTGGCTGTGTCGGGTGAACCACGTGATATGACCAAGATCGATGGATGTTGAGTGAATATGAATAAAATAAAATATTTACGATCAAAATCGAGTCAACGTGCATGCGCCTACTTTTGTGACTCAAATGCTGGCGATGGCGATGGCGATGGCGATGGCGATAGAGAATATTGATATTGATATTGATATCATTAAATATTGATGGTGCACAGCCGCGCTTAGTCATTAACAAGGCCCTCACAGCCCAAGCCCAGCTACAAGTCGTCAAAACCGTGTCAACAGACTGAAGCTCGGCGCAAGAT
>WTXG01000473.1:0-20317 GCA_022496185.1 Multifurca ochricompacta | reverse complement strand
GAATGGTGGCTGAAACTCGTGTTTTCTGTTTATCTGGCGCCGGACACGTCCCTTTTGAGGCGATGAACGTTCTTATCACATTTCCGATACAATGCACGGCGCTAGCATGGCGACCGCATTTATACTTAATTCCCAGTATCAAATGCTCCTTGACCTCCAACCCCTAGTTTCTTGAACCCTTCGCGATCTCACCGTTATTCGGTTAGCATGCCAGCCATATCATTGACCGTCGGCCTCGTCGCAGCTACCATTCTCCTCGGTAGCTACATCTTTGGTAGTAGCAAGGACGATGATAATCGCAGTCGCCCTCCCCCCCGAACCCTTCATCGCGCTACGATGGCACGACCCGATCCCCTTATCGATCCCCTCCTCCCCCACCCTACACGCCAGATTCCTATCAGCCGCCACTGACCCATGCTCGTAGCCAGGCTGCAGCCAAGGCGTCTGTGAACCTCAATTACGATCGTAGTTTTAATAGCTCGAATTTTATCTCACCTCGCGCTCGAGAGTCTGGTCAGACACCCCTGACCTCTGCTCGTTCGCAAGCCTCCTATCAACGCTTTCCCTCTCTTGACGACACTCATCTCTTCAGATCATCCGAGGCCATTCCGACACACTCTCGCGCTCAGTATTCTTCATCCAATTATTCCCGCGCCCCTACTACAGTTGACAGAAGCCAGCCCGTCAGGGTTGTTCCACTGTCTCCAGCTCCTGCCCCGGTTGTCCTATCCGACCTCGAGTCTGACGAGTCTGACGATGCCGAGGACATCAACATTGCGAGAAAACTACGAGAGGAAGCGCGAAGCAGAGGAGACATGATGTCAAAAGCGCGTACGCAGCTAAGAACGCGCGTCAGAGGGGAGACCGCGGGCCGCTGATAGGCACAATCTGGAGGCCAGCGCGCATGAGAAGGCGATGAAGAACCTGAATGAGAGGGCAGCGAAAATCATCTTCAGAGAAAACAACAAGGTATGAGATTGTCTGTCGGGTTGCGATAATCGTGGTTCAACTTCTGCCGCGCCAGAGATGTGGAGAGCGAATGATTGACCTTCACGGCTTGTACGTTCACGAGGCTGTTCGGTTCGCAAAGGAGCAGCTCCAAGTTGCTACATTCAGGGACGACGAAGAGGTCCGTTTCATCGTCGGTACGATTCTCGACGTATTTTGTTGCGTGTGCTGCTACGCGCGGATCCTCTCCGACTTAGGTAAGGGAAAGCACTCCGATGCTGGTGGAGCGAAGATCCGGCAGCTTTGGAAGAGCTCTTTACTGAGTACGCGAATGCCATGTCCACTAGTCATTCTGTAAACTTACCTCGGTCATCCTTAGACGCGAGCTGACACACTCGCTGGATCCCAAGAATGCTGGGGTGCTCATTGTTCGATTGGATTGACGACAGGGAAGACCCTGAACGTTCGTTTTGTTGGTTAGTGGTCAAACTTGGTTGCGAGAACAATATATTTTTTTGTGATATCATCGCACTGTACAATACACTCATATGGCACACTCATTTATGTCATGTAATGGGCTGCCGCCCGGGTTTTCTCTAACCCATCAGACCTCACTGACAAAGGGGAAACCCTTGGATGAGGATAGAGAGACGCGAACAAACATGGGCGACAACCAGAATGAATCATACAAACAGAAAAACGTTAACTGTGCAAGTAATACATGGTCAAGGTTTCCACGAAACGCTGATAGCGATTAACAGAAAAAAGTAGAGTAAGGTCAGGCTGCGGAAAAGTGAGTGTGGATGCAGCTATTCTGATCTAGAAAAGCTTTGTGATAACACCTAGACCCTATATGGGCTATTAATACCGCGATAGTATCAAAAGAACTCCACGACATTTACCTTCGTCTTACCCTCACGGAAGAGCAACTTCATACCTGCCTTGACGAATTCGGGATGTGCGATAAATTCAAAGAGAACAGTGGCACGGTCTCCCGTGCGCAGCAAGTTCTGTGGATGGTCGATGGAAACAATGCGGACTGTCTGCCGCACTGCCTGTGAACGTACATGAGCTGCTGCTCAAGGAGAGAAGACCACACGGACGCACTCCGCAATGCAGCATAGCCTGGTAGTTGGTTGCATGGTGGTGTTATGGTACAGGATCAATACCTGTCCTTCAAACCTCCTCACCGCTGGCCACCAATAGTAAATTACTATCGACTGGAACACCAACCACGCGAGTAGGGACGTACGCACCTCGCGGCGGAACCTCCGTCCGATGCACGATCACCATACCCTTGCGCACGGCTGCGCGGGGCACGTGTTTCAGTGCCAGTGCAACAGTCTGGCCAGCCACCGCCGTCGCGACGTCAGCGCGCTTGCGCTGCATGGTCTTGACCACAGTCGGGGCGTACCCGCCGTTAGAATCCGGCCCAAAGAGCACTGTATCGCCTTTTTTGACTGTACCACAATTGAGAAGGCCGTTCACAACTGTACCCACGTAGGGCACGGACCAGACATCCGTTACCGAGAACTGATCGGAAAAACTAAGTAAAAAGAGCAAGGAATAGAATATGGAGTATACCTCAAGCGGCTCAGTGGCATCGAAACGTTCCGCATCGCCTTCGCTGGCGGGTAGTAGGTTAAGAAACGTGCGGACCTGTGGTACTTGCGGAGTCAGATGGACTCACTGCCTGTATGATGAACGATGCATACGAAGTTGAGGCCGGTGCCCGTGACATTAGAGACCTGGAAAATAGGGCAAATTCTTTGAGGGGGGATTAGGTCGGAGTGGTGGGACACGAGAATCGAATCTTACTTCTCCTTGCTGTAGATCTGTGACACCTCAACAGCAGCCTCGATTGATTTGACGAACACCGGGTTTTTTCTAGATGCGTCAATGTCAGATAAAAACGGCGTAAACAATCCAGTGGAGTACCCGCCGACAACCACGGCTGCGCAGGATTTTAACCACCTGCGATAGCGTCTCTTCGAGTTTATTTGGTGGCGTCATATCGACCTATTGGGAAACGATTACGACGACTTATGGGGTCAGATGGAAACACTGATTGCCTTGGTTATGCACACAACAATTGGAACGCTAAGCGCAAGGGCCACGGCCAGGTGCTCCTTAGACATGCCAATGACGCCGGCATTGGCTCCGATAACCAGGATCACACAAGATGGCGCGCCGGATGTCAAGCCGTATAATGTAGTCTTAAGATATCGCTCATGGCCGGCCAGGTCTGACACTATGAGAAGAGAAGAGTGGCGTCGCCTGGTAAGGTGACTCACCAATAAACGTCACAATTTTTGCGGAACGGCGCGAAATTTCTTCCCAGCCCAGCTTCTCTCTTCGAAGAACGTCAGGGTCGACAGAACCGGAGGATAGCGGGAGTATGGGCGCGCCAGCAACATCAAAGCCCAATATCTGACCTGTCTCAATTCCTGTCCAGAAGATGACTAAACCTTGCTCACTTCCATACCGACGGAAGATGTCCGCCCGCTTTCAATCTCGTGCTTATGCCTAAAGAGAGCAACTCGAGCCAATCCCCTCCCATCATCAAGGCGGCCTTGGTGTCCAATTGAGTGAATCAAACAAGGGGCTATGTAAGACGAACGTACCCCTTGTCAGCACGCCCAATATGGTTGACTTGCCACTATCAACGTTCCCAACCACGGCACATCGTACCTCTGGTGTATGAGACGCGTCATGCGGAGGTAACCGAAGCAGGACAGAGGCTCGAGGGTGGGGTTCTCCGGCTTGTATTAGGGTGCAAGCCTAAAATTCAATTTATAAACTGAAACCTCGGTCATTTACCGGGAGTGGTACCTTCCCACCAACTTCCTCAACTAGTTGACCAAGACGAGCAATCATAGTATCGATTTCAGTTTCTGTTCTCCGCTCTCCAGTCCAACCGTCGTTGCTGTCAAGATCCTCATCAGCAAATAAGGGTGCTCTTGGAGGACGAGAGCCTAATCGAAGCAGATGCTCCCCCCCTCGTTGAGTCAGCAGGAGGGCTAATAAATCCCTAGTCTGCGTGTTTCCTTCATTATGTGATAGTAACGCGCTCTATACGATGGAATTTCAGTTGAAATGGTGAACAAGGGGTGAGCGAGCGTGGTGCACCTGAACGGAATGCTCGATGTCGGAGGTATCTTGGGCTAGTTCATCTTTGGAAATCATGGGAGAGATGGGAGACGTCGTTGGTGGGTCACTTCCAAAGGTCTTCTTTCTGACTTTTGGTACAGATTTGTTGTGGTCTAAATGTCCCCTCCTAGGGGCCTCTGACTGGGGCTGTCCGCGTGCCTTTGCGAGTTCTCGAGTTTGGATGTCCTCAATCTCGGCCTGGAACGATTGTAAGGTAGTCATTTCTTGATAAGTATAGACAGCAGCAGCAGAGTCATGCAGAGTCATTTAATCAAAGAGCAGAGCAGGTTAGGTTATCGGTCAATCACGTGATCTCACCATCATATCAATCACGTGTTTAACGCACGTGCTTCATCCTTGACCTTGACCTCGACCTCGACCTCGCACGCACCCGCATTTCTGCATGTCTCATGTCTTAATATTACTATGACGGCCCATCCACGCTCATTATCAGGTCCACATCCGGGTCAATTTGACAAAACTCAAACCCTACGCGTTTTGCGACATCCAGACGCGAGGCTGTCCTTCGCGTCCTTTCACCCACTTACTGCGTCAAACGTGCTGCTCTATATCCCACCCGAAGGTTCATCCAATCCAAAGCGCATTGTTATTGAAACACATCCAAGTGGACATTCTCACTGGCGGTTTGTTCCTCGTGCGCGACTTGCGGAGGGCGTTAGCGATGAGGGCCTCTGGCCACGCCTTGTCGATGTCTTAGGGTACCCCGCCTTGTCAGGTCACTCTCCAATCTTCTAATTGCATCTCTCTGCAGAAACCTTATTATATGTGATCAGGACCAGTGGGACATCTACAAACTTGATCCTTTCTACGATTGTTTCGTACCAGCCCCCCCTCAGCCTCCTACAATCCGTGCTAAGGTCACATCGGCGCCGTCATTCACGTCTTTCTCCGCGTCTTCCCATTCATCTACCTCTGTCGAGGGACCACAGAAGAAAAGACGTCTATCAACTCCCTACTCAAGTCTTGAGGAGGATAATCGGCATTCACCGAAAAAGCGGAGACATGTCATCCATGTTCTCGACTCTGACAGTGATGATGTCGAGGTGGAGGCGATCATTAATCCCAACGCACCTCGTCCCACTCTGGGGACCCGTGTTCCTGGAAGACGCGTCCACGAAAGAAATGGGGGCGCGCAACACGTACCCATAGCCAGAACAATGCGGGCTAATGTCCGGGACACGCCTCCAAATGAGACCCCTGATGAGGACATGCGGCCCACTATCCCGTCAAGCCCACCACTTCAACCCACTGCCGCCCCTTCAACCTCCAAGCGGAGGAATGGTACGGTTCATTCCATTTACAAATCTATGAGCTAACTCTCACCTCGCTTTAGTGGATGTGCAAGGCGCCTCACCAACCACGATGGAGGATGACTTTAGGTTCAAACCATCAAAACGAGCGCGAACGCACTCACCAGATTCGGTTCGCCGTGGGGTAACTTCCAAACTGAAGGAGCGCGCCCGCGTCCGGACGGCGGAGTTCACACGTCGAATGAACGCAGAACGCGACGCCCGGCGCGATGCTCGCGATCAGGCTCTCATGGAAGATATCATAGCTGAGATGCCAGAAGATTACATCCGACCATATGGTAAGTAACCACCAAATCACAAACGAGGCGCGCTGACCCCATTCGCCAGGTGGACAGATGCATGACGATGATCAGCTCCTAGAAAAGGAGCAGGACAAGCTCACTGAAGCCCTCAATGAACTGCGCATGCATGAAGAGCTTCTTGCAGAATCCCGCCGGAAGATCGCCGAGCTTGAGCGCGATAGACCACTTTGGGAGGCAGCTGCGCGGGCCAGGGAGCGCCGGGAAGGAGAAGAGGAGGAAGAACGCCGCGCAGCTCATGAGCGGCGTAGGTGCGAAGAAGCCGCCGCGCGCGCTCGCGCTGAGGAGGAACGCCGCGAAGCAGAACGCGAGCGCTCACGTGAAGCAGCTCAGGCTGAAGCCGAGGCGGCCAAACGACGCACTGAGGCACAACGCGCGCGTTGGGCGCAGGGACCTTGGACCTCTCAGCGCGCGCTTGAGCGCTACCGTACACTCTGCGAGACTTTTGACTCTGCCGCAAAGCCTGCGTTACTGACCTTTGAGGATATCCCATGGCCTACTCTGCGTGCACCGTACACATTCGGACCTGAAGATATTGACTGGGCCGCAGTCGAATCGTTCTTTCATACCGTACGCGGACATATGCGTGCACAGGACTATCGCGTTTTTGTTGAGAAGTCACACAGGCGGTTTCACCCAGATCGTTGGCGCGCGCGCGGCTTGCTCACGGCGGTGAGGGATGAAAATGCACGCGGTATGATTGAGGTGGCAGCGAACACGGTTGCGCAGGCGTTGACGCCACTGTGGCGCGAGGCACGGGGACCGTAAAGAAATAGAATTCAATTATTGTCCGTATATCGTGGCCTTTCAACGAGTTGGGTATGAGAAGGAGGACGAATGGTCACGGAATAAAGGAGTGGATTATCAAGGGGATTAGCGCATCCTGTATAGCAGCAAGCGCAAGATAGACTACAAGGAAGCGAAAGCATGACACATCAAGCAAGCAAAACATAATGCCACAGCCAGGGAATCCAAGCAAGAACCACAAAGCACAACTCTAGGCTGTGCGCGCTTTTTCCTTCACGACGCTCGTGACTTTGGCTTGCGAAATTTGACTTTGACGCCATCAATGGCACGGTCGAAGCGGTGGGTGATCTGCTGTTGTGTGAAGCCGTTGTCAGATCGATGAGGACGACATTGAAAAGACAATATCATACCGAGAAGAAAAGACCCATTTTGAAGATGGTGCTGTACCTTGGTGGCGAACCCCCTTCCAGTGCCTGAGGCTCGTTTACAGGTGCAGTGCCGAAGTCGAGTGGCATCTGAACGGGAGATGGAAACCGGAAGTCGGGTGCGGGTGCGAATGTAAGCGGAGACTAGCGGAGATAAGTATGTCTGTCCTGAAAAAAAATATGCTAGCAAAACACACTGGAGGCCCAGAATCCAGCTCGGGGTGATAGTAGTCCGTCGACTCGGAGTAAAGTGAGACAGGCTGTGAAGTCAGCGTATGAATTAGCTCGAGGAGCGCAATAAAAAGAATAAGAACCATACCCCATACAGGGGTGACGAGGATGACGAAGGGGGCCCTTCAGAAGAAACGTCCCGATTGCTGAGAGAGGGCCAGAACAGGTAGATGTCATAGTCATCCTCTTGGCCTTGCGCGGGGCAAAGCTTCTCTTCGTGTTGTTTTTCATCTTGTTGAGACATTTGGTATACTTGAGAAAAAGACGGGTAAAGATATTGATGGGGAAAAGAAAAGGCGACGGGGAACTAGCAGGAATTTGAAGCATTTAAATAGCGGCACGGTGTTTTCAAGAGAGTGAAATAAGCAACCACGGTAAGCTTGTTGCCCCGCAATGTGCAAGGCGAGACCTCAACTGGCGCCGGATAAAGATTCTCGCTCCCTCACCTCAACCTCTATACACTTGGGTTCTAGTGTCACCTACCACCTCGTTGGTTGCATACTCCTGGGACTATTCTGCGGGATGGTCTTGCAGATTTTCAAAAGAGCAGGGCTGCTTTTTCTGCCTTCTGTCTGTAGGAGGCCCTAGTACTGAGTTAGTGTCGGACTTGGGAATTTTGCTTCCGTCTAAAGTCTGTAGAAAGAAGGCAGCGCAGATCCGTTTCAAGTGCCTGCCTGCACACAAGATATTCCCTGCTTTGTCTCTTTATTGGCCTCTCTGAGATCTGAGAACAATTAGAGAAAACAAGGGCGTGCGGCGAAAGACATTTTCATCGTCCAGAGCACGTCGAGCTAAGGGAAATACTACAGTCGTGATATGAGCTGGTTGATGATTACCAATGACAGCGACACTTGGCCCTCCGTCTACAGCTCTCCTTGTTGGTATTTCCGCTCCTCGTCGCTCATTTATGCCCGTTTCCCGTTCACTGCGGTGTGCAAGCGCCGCCGAAGGGAGCGAGTCAAGCAAACACGTGCCCGCCCGCCCGTAAGCGGATGTCACGTAATTACGTGACAACGTGACAAGGGCGGATGTCTGCACTGTGCACTGTTGTTGAACGACGAGGAACAAGAAATCCTTCAAGTTGTTGATCAAAATTCTGTGCGCGTGAAGGTCAAGATACAAAAGAACTGGTTCTGTGACTGGACTGAATCTCGAGCATGCAAGAGCTTTTCACAATGACCGAGACCTTGCTCCAACAAGAGGACGTTCAACCAACCAGTTTGTCCGGAGGCACAGGCAAGACAGAGTGATCAAGAAATATGGAAAAAATCTCGTGTGATTTGCCGTGAATATGTCGCAAGAAACCAAAGAATACTGCTATACTTGGCTTTGTGAGCTTGGTTCTGCCGTCAAGGTGTCGGCCATTCTGCTTGATGTCAAGAATCTTGAGTGTTAAGATGCCTCCCCTGGTCCAATTCAGAGAAACAGGAGCATCTTCGGTCTTGCCTGAAGGTGAAGAAACAATCTGGAATAAATCGAACCGCTATCACCGCGACAAACTTGACAAGCGCCGTTATAACTTTGAAAGGGCTCCCCAAAATTACTTAGATCTTGGAAAAGTGCCAAGAAGATGGGGAAAGAGATGCTATGAAGAAGAAAAGAGGAGTGACAAGAGCAAGAGAAGGGAAAGCGACAAAGTGATCAACAAAAGGCGGAAGGCGGAGAACTTGTTAAGTACTCCGCTCACCCGCTCACCCACTCAAATCGTCTCATGCCACTTTCTCACCGCTGGACAATATCATAATTTGTGATTCGCATTTTGCTCACCATCCCCCCACAATTTTATGCGACTATCATATCGTGTGCCAGACTCATGGGGGACCTCTCGAAGATAGAAACTGAACAAGCCATAGGCATCCTCTCCTCCCTTCCAACCATTGACTACTATCTCTACACCGCTTCGCCTCGACCTCATAATTCCCAGTCCCCAGGCCCGAACCCGGTACGCCTCACAGCAAGACTCAAGCTCTCCCCCTCATTCCCGGGAAATAAAGATACGTGGTGAATTGAGAGATGTGATCCCGACGAACTTTTGCCTCCGTATACTATGGCTGCTTCCTTTGACCTTCCACTATTTTATCTCATCCTCCCCATCTACCGGTAAGCGTTGGCCCTTTGAACCTGGAGAGATGCCACACATATTTTATTTTAGGCAACAGGTTCTTATATCTTCTCAGATGCACCCAAGGCTTGTTTCCCCTACCTTACAGCAAGATATCTGGCAGGATGAGCGGCGTCCAACGACCTTGTTGAGGTGTGCCTGCGATGTGAGTCTCTTGATTCATCAGGAGAAAGCGAGTTAGATGTGTCTCATTGGTTTTAAGCCGCTGCCTAACGTGTCTTGTCAACCTGGTGGTTCAACCTTTTGATGCCAATTCCCCCCCCCCCCCCCTTCCTCCCCCCTTTCAGGCGGATGCTTCTGAATTCCCTCTCATTTGCTCAATTGCCCTCTCTTCCCTTGGCAATGTAAAACATGCAAGACCACAGCAGAATTCAGCGGACTTTGATGTCCTGGGAAATTGATTACGTTAGAAAGTATTGCAAAAACACAAAACCCTAAAAATGTATAGGATTAGGATGCTTGCGTCTTGCGTCTATGACAGGAAATCAGGGTCATCTGCAAGGCCGATAATGCATAGCGAAATGATGTGCAATAGTATAGTACGTGTAAAAGTGCAAAGCAAAGCCTGCTTCGAGAGCAAGAGGCACTATAAAAAAACGAGTATAAATCCAAACCCAATCTGTGCAAGAAGGTTAGCGGTTTTTTTTTTTACCAAAAAACCGTGGCAGCGATGATCGCGTATACGGCGAGCGGTGGCCACGCAACAGCCCATACACTCTCAGTCACCAGTACTGGGTAACTTCGCTTGCGTGGCGAAGCTGGTGGCGGCCGAGAGGACGACCCGCGATACACAGGCAGTTCAAGTGAACGTTTGTGCCCATGCTTCTGAAGGCGGGACGGCGGGACGGCAACTGAGCGTACTGCCACGAGCACGATCGTTGCGAGCACAAGTGGGGCATAGACCCAAGTATATACGCGCAGCTGATCGGGCAATGCACACGGTCGATGTGCACGGGTGCGAGGTTCACTGGAGAGCGACAAGAGCTGAAAGCCTGGTTGATGAATGCCCATCGCGATCGAGATTGACTTGACGGTCACTTCGGGGACGCTGTTTTCAAGAAAGGTGTGAGTGTGTTCGCAGTAGTCGTGGTCATCGCCACTATCCAGAGCATCTGTCAGCCATCCAGGAGGAAAGGGGGAGAATGTAAAAGGAGGGTAGAAGTGTGGGCGTACCTAAAAATGAGCGCGGGACGGAACTCTTTGAGGAGGAGTTGGGATGTCTCTGGGCTGAGCAATGTTTGATAGCCTTCCCCGCGGACGGCAGGGATAGAGCCTTTCTCGCGAAGTGGCCCACAGTCCGAGTTGGGAGAACGATACAGCGGGACGTGGGAAAATAATATCAGAGGCGCGTCTGCATGTGCGCAACATCACCGTCGGTCATCAATCGAAAAGTCAAGGTGGTGCAAAAGGAACGAATACACACCGGGCGCATGGCCGGCGCGCAGGTGCTGGAGGTACTTGAGGTCTTGTGGCAAACCATCCGTGCGGCTCTCACTGGCGTTATCCCGGCGCCAGTCTTCGTCCACAAGTGCAGGAGCATCGACCATGAGCAAGGAATGTCCCCCTAGTACCACATGCTGGGCAAGTGGACCAAATGCAGCCTTGTAGCGCGGTCGCGCAAGTGTTGACGTATCACGACCGTTCCCAAGACCTACATCGTGATTCCCTGGTATGTAATACACCGCCAATGACTGCGGGGCAGAGAATATTGAGCGGAAGCGTTGCACATACTCCTGGTATCTGTGTGTGTGGAACTAAGAGTAAGGGAAAGGGGAAAGGGGGGAGAGGGTAAGGTGTGTACTTTGTGATATGCATGTCAGCGAACCCATTGTCCATCATATCCCCGAGGAATATGACCGCGTGCGGACGCGTGCTCTTCGCGATATGCCACGCCTTGCGTAAGTTCATGTCGACGAAAATCCGGGACAAGGCTCTAAGGAGCGAGCTACGTTCCAGGTAAGATCTCTCATCGAGAATCTGTGGATCTGCGACGAGGAGAATGTGAGTCGCTTTGCCTTTTCCCTGATAATTGAGTCAACATTGAGGGGGTAAGGACTCAAATGAAGCGTACTGGATCTGGCCAATGACACCTTGCTCCTGCAGAGATGAAGATTCCGATCTCACACCATAATACAATGGCAATCCAGATAATTCTGAGAGTTCTAAGTGAATATCTGGGTAACCACATATCAGAATCCGAATGAAGTTATTTTATGGGGAGTCGCTGGTGGTTGCGGCTGCTGGATTGTGTGGGAAGGTAGCGGACCGGGTTTCCGGAGCTATTAAACAAACAAAGAAACAAACGACCGAACAAGCCGAAATGAAATGAAATGTAAATGTACCATTACTGTATCATTAATGTACCTGTAACGTACCTGTATCATACATGACATGATATATGTTTGTATGGATTGCGCTATAAGTGTCTGTCAATCATGTGCGTGGGTCAGGTCCCGTATATATGATGGATTACCTCATGATCATGATGGACTTTGGACTTTTGGTGTTTTTCGGCGAGCTAATCGGAAGAAATAGAAATAAATAAAAGGAAAGAGAGAGAAGAGAAGAGAATAAAGTAATAGTCATTATAGTACTTGAGGGTGAGGTGACACAGTGACAGCTCCTCTAAACACTCACTTGCTCTACCATGTCCTCCTCTTTAGTCGTCTCAGCTCCTGGGAAGGTCCTCCTAGCTGGAGGTTATCTCGTCCTTGACCCTGCCTACTCCGGTGCGGTCGTCTCAACCTCATCCCGCTTTTATACTGTCATAAGTCCAGGGAATACTGGTCGCATTGTCGTCAGATCACCCCAATTCAACGATGCCACTTGGTCCTATACATGGTCCATTTCGCAGACCGCCGTCCTACCATCTATTCTTGTATCCCACCTCGAAAGGTAGATCCAATCGTACCATTCCTCTACATATTTATCCTCTTTTTTGACCACCACATACACTCGCCTCAGCCTTGTGGCGTCCAAGAACAAATTCGTACATCTCGCTCTGCAGAAAACACTGTCACTCGCGTTGGAGGCTAGAGGCCCCACGGAGCTCGGACATGCCTTGGGTACTGGCCTTGACATCACAATAGCCGGAGATAATGATTTTTATTCGCAACAAGACCAGGCATCGTATCTCCTCCCAGATCAGATGAGCGCTTATAACTAACCTTCTCTCTCGCTTCCGATCCTGCAGCTTAAGAGTCGCGACTTGCCTACCTCGCTCGCCTCGCTCGCGAAAATACCGCCCTTCCACCCGACAGGCGTCGCACTTACAGACGTAGCCAAAACAGGCCTCGGCTCTTCTGCAGCGCTCATCACATCCTTGGTCACCGCTTTGCTCGTCCAGACCGGCTTGATCGCACCTGACCAACTCGCAAGCGCCTCTTCACGGCGTCTCGCGCACAACGTCGCGCAATTTGTACACTGTCTTGCTCAGGGCAAGGTGGGCTCGGGTTTCGATGTCTCTGCCGCGGTGTTTGGGAGTCAGCTCTACACGCGCTTCAATCCGGCTGTGCTGCAGCCGCTCATGGATGACTTGGTGTGTGCCCCCTCTTCCCCCCACCTGTTTTGGCTATCTGTTTATCTCCTTTGCAGACGGGTTCGCAGTCGCTCCTGTCAGTGCTAGCGCCGGAGAACCGAGCGTGGGATCTCACCGTGGCGCCGTTCAAACTTCCGCCCCGGACGCGCCTCCTACTCGCCGATATCCATGCGGGTAGTAATACGCCACTGCTCGTCAGTAAGGTACTCAAATGGCGTTCTGAGAACAGTGCAGCAGGTGACTCTCACAGTTTGGCTCCAGCGACTGCATGATCTCAGACGCCGTGACCCTAGCACACTCGCTCTGGACTGCTCTCGACCAATGCAACACCTCTCTCGGTCAGACCCTCATCCGGCTCTCGGAGCTCTACGAACAAGACCAGCACGCATATATCGAGACCGTACGGTGGGTGTCAGGACTACAGCCTGTGCAGGTACGTTGCCATTCCTTACATTTGCCTCCTAAGAGAATCAACTTCGGGCGCTGCACTTCCATTCCAATCGTTATAGCTTGGTTGCGAAAGGTGCTTTTACTCACACGCACACTCTACAGTGGCTCGCCAACCCTAATATGCAACAAGCACAGTCGACGTGCCTCGAGGCGTTTTACGAAGCACACCTGCTTACTGAGGTAAAGCCACGCATTGCTTGGCATTCCTCGTTCACTTAATCACGTGTTTGCATACAGCAAATCCGCAGCAAAATGCGTGAGATGGGCAAGCTCTCCGGCGTGGAAATTGAGCCCGATCAACAGACAAGGCTGCTCGATGCGAGTGTAGCAATGGCAGGTGTCATTGGCGGCGGCGTCCCTGGTGGTACGTATCCTCTCACTTCTTTGCGATCTTGGTCCAGTTTTACATGTGCCACAGCGGGCGGATTCGATGCGGTGTGGCTGCTTGTTTGTGAACCACCTGAGGATACGCCTGGAATCCCGCCGCTTGCACGCATAGAAAGGCTCTGGACGAGCTTTCCCGGAATTGCACCGCTGCTTGCGCAGGAAAGCAACGGACAGGGTGTCGCGCTTGAGAAGCTTGAAGCCGTACCTGGACTGCAAGCTGCGATAGCTGCGGCGGCACGCGACTAGCGTGGCTAAAAACGCGGTCCTAGGTCCATGTAGAGTGATACCTTCAGATATATGTGCTACGTTTTGGGAGTGTGGGTAAGTAGCATTGAAGTGGGAGTAAGTTAACTGCTCAGTTCGCTACATGCATATCTTGGCTTCTCCGGCGGGTGACCACGCCTTGCCGAGCGCAAGCGCGAGTGAGAGGATCATAACAAGCGCGCCGAAGGTGACACAGGCGTAGGCGGGCAGGGTTGTGCGGATATCTCGCACGCTGCTAAGTTTCAGGAAACAGGCGGCAGGGAAGATGTATGCGAGGGCAGTTGCAGAGACTCCGCCAGTGATCTCAAGCATGACACCGAGGTTACAGGTGACGAGCGATACTATTACCAGCTAGCGTCAAACTTGGATGGGCGGTGATGAAGTTCACGCACCTATCATGGAGGAAAAAAGAATGACAGTAGTGAAGAAAACGTGGCGTTGCATGCTGAAAGTTTCGTGTGAGAAGAAATATTGCTCAATCACCTGCGCGGCTGGGGTTTGTTATATGTACTCAATGTAGCGAAGGAAGAACACACCTCACGACACACGAACAACTCTAACGGGAGCGTCGTGAACATGTTTAAGCCAAAGGCAAACCTCGCGATGTTAATTAAGGTGTCACTCTAGTGGCACCTCCAAGTCAGCGATTCAGGTCCAAAAGCACAGATGAGGGGCCCACAGGGGAGAAATTGTTAAGAATATTGCCTTGCGTACGGTCAGTAAATACAACGTATCCCGAGATCGCCATTGTGGAGCATGCGATAAATGATAACACAGTTGACACGTGTGTGACTGTTGCAAACCGATCCAGCGTTGGCGTCCTTAGGCTTCCATAAATCAACAACGAGTTGTGATGGCAAACGAAGGCAAAGCTGATAACTCCTATGGCTTGAAAAATTCCTGGTTCAATGAACGAGAAACGTTTAGATGGATCACCCTTCAAGAGTGGAGAGGCGAGTGGCCCCTCGAATATGACGGAGGTTACGATGATTAGCATTCCACAGAGGGCGAGGCTGGACGCAATGGAAAGTTTGTGGATGTCACGATATAATGATAGTGGGTAAGAAACACCAATCGTGCAGAGTGCGATAATGAATTGACGGTCGGCAAAGAGGGAAAGAACAGGGACAGAGGAAATGGTGGGAAACATGGAGCGGATGACATGCGGGATCGTGTCTCCTGTTGTAAAATGAGCATAGAAGAGCCAGAACAAAATCTATTCACCAATGATGATTCCAAAGGCGCACATTCCTGTCACAGGTGAGAAACCGTGTAGATAATTGTAGGATCATACGTACCGCCAAATGCAAAAGAGAACTGGAAAAAAGATACGGCAGCGCGCCCACTAGAGCCAAAACAGTGATTCATGATCCCAATGTATGAATTCGTTCCACTGAGCTTTGCATTTAGGACGATGAGACGAATAGTCCAATCCGTAACGCAGCAAAGAACGACCAGCAGAAACATCCCCGTAAAGAAACCAGCGCGACTCATGGCGTAGGGCAGACCTGACAAGGTGCTTAGCGCTCCGTGAATGATGAAGCATGGTTGCAGGGCATACCAATGATCCCTTACAGAAAGGAGGGGTATCAGCCAGGGCAACTGTGAGAGACGAGACACACACCAGCACCAAGGATGGAGTTGGCCATGTTGGATATCGAATTCATCATCCCGCCTCTAGCGCTCTGCTTTGCAACAAGTTCATCTAGGTCGATATCTGAATATGTGGAAACGCCATCTGCCCCCAAAGGAATGTCCAGGCTTCTTCTTACGACGGAAGCGTCCAGCAACCCGACAAGGAGAGGCATAGACTGGTCTCCCCGTGGGCTGCGCCGAGTACCATGCCCCAAAGTTGCTTGTACAATGGTATCGTCATCGAGATCATCAGAGTCGAGCTCGTACGCTAATTCAGGGCAGCCACTTCAGCTTGAAGTGACCACAGTAAAGACTCTCAGGACATACCTGTTTCTCGGCTTTGTAATGTTGACCGTAAAGGAGGTGCTATAACCTGGACTTCGTCGTGGAAGCGTACTGAGTGATCTGTCTTGCTTCGAGGACGTGTTTCTTCGAGAGCTGATCGCTCATGGTCATCGTCGTCTTCAACTGTAAATAAGACGTTGTCGGCCGTATCAAGAAGTGGTTCGCCGTCCTCGCTGATACGTCCATTTTGACGGCCACCTCGGCCAAGCATGAGTTTACTGATTTATTGTTAAGAATACGAAAAGGAGCGGAGTGATGGGAAGCGCCAGAAACGAAGAAAATCAGCACAGCAGTCATCGGTTGTCGATACCTTTTCGACTCACCAACTTGAAATCATTTCCTTTCATTTTAGCAAGCTTACTGTCAATATCAACGCACGGCGAACGACGGCTAGCCCGTCTTCGATATATTTTCTATTAATCTCGGAAGGTGCTCTCGCAGTTCCATCTCTTGTATTTATAGAATACGGTTCCCTCCATTTTGCATATCAAGGCGACCCACCGACTCTCACCTCCATCGTGACCGTAACCACCAACACCATGCACCAGTTTGCATTTTTATTCTCATTGTCCATCCTTTTGGCAGCATGCGCATTCGCTCAGACCACTCCCGCGGCAACTGTCGCATCACAATACTCACTTTCCACTAGTACAACCATTCCGTTCCCTACAGCAACACTTGACAACCCCAACACTCAAACTTTCGTCACTTCAAACTGGGGCTTATCTAAAGGGCGCATTCAGAACGGTGCTTCCAACCTTGCCTTTGTCGCCGACCCTTTCCCAAAGGCGCCGGCGCCTGGCAGTAGTTCTGCATCCGGCCCCGTGCTGCAGGTACAGTATCCGGCGGGAAGCTTCCAGGACAATAATGTCGGCGGCACGCAGATGTATGCGCTGTGGAACTCGAGCAGCAGCCCATTCCAGAGCATGATGGTCTCGTACGAGGTCGCGTTTGACACAGGATTTGACTGGGTCAAGGGCGGGAAGCTGCCTGGCCTGCGTGGCGGACCTGACCCGAACAACTGCTCAGGTGGTAACCAGGCCAATGGGACGAATTGCTTCAGCTCACGCCTTATGTGGAGGAAGAACGGCGCTGGGGAGGGTAAGTTGACGTTGATTTCTTCTGCGTGGAGTTGCTGGGGTTTGTCTAATGTGGCCTATGTAAAGTATACTCCTACGTCCCTCGGCCAAACAACATCTGCGGCGAGTCTGGAGTACAGTGCAATGACCAGTTCGGCATCAGTCTAAGCCGTGGGTCTTTCACCTTCTCCAGCGGGCAGTGCGCAATTTCTTTTTGGCCTTCATCTTTTGGCTGCTGTTGACCCACAGACAAAGATGGAACCGTGTTACGTTGTTGGTTAGATTGAACAATCCAACCAACATCGCCAATGGCCAAACGACGCTCTAGTAAGCTCGCCCCTTGCAATCTCCTCCCCGACAATTGATAACATGGACACCTTGACAGCTTCAACGACGTCCCAGCCTTGCAACACAATGATATTTATTTCCGCAGCAGTGATGCGATAACAGCTGGAGGCTTGTATTTCTCGTAAGTCTGTCTTAGGTCGAACTTGGGCCAATATTGAACTAATTGCGTGCAGCACCTTCTTTGGCGGTATGTCTACATGGTACCTGTCCTTGAGAAACGGTCGTCACCTTTTATTTCCGTAGGAGACGACTCGTCGTGGGCACCTTCAAACCTCACACACACTTATTTCCGCAACTTCCAGCTGTTCGCAGGGACCTCACCATCGGATCTGCAAGGCACGCAGGTCAAGAATGCCGCACAAGGTCGCGTGCAGATGTCACCAGCAGGATCGCTTGTCATCGCGTTCTCTTTGCTTTCTGGATTGTTTACTTGAAGGACAATAGATTGAAATTTAGTATTGTACAGCCGGCCTCTATGGAAATTATTGTTTGGCATCTGGGAGTAACGGTGAATTTTAAACTCAGGAGCCAGTAAGTTGTGTGACATGTTGTGGTACTTTATAAGCTTGAAAGATGCATTCTCATCCAGTGACGCCCCCATCGTTCCATATTCATGTGCTTGAGGTGGGACGAAAGACCAGAAAGTGTACTCAGGTTTACTCTCTGGCCACAGAGAAAACTAATTAATAGCCAAGTGTAGGGGATGTGGTAACTGTCTGTCCAACATCAGTTGTGGAAAAATACAGCAAGATCACTCGGATTCCAAATGATAGAAAGGCAGCGAGTGCGGATAACAGCGAAGGAGAATGGACAAGCCTTTGACACGAGAAAGAAGAGGCGCGCTCTCTGGGGAATGATGGCTTTGTTAGCCAAGTCTTGACCTGAATTTTCTCCTACGAGTTTGGAAAATAGAAATTACTGGGGTCAGTGACACGCAGATTAGCAGGGTGAGGTTATCGGATAGGAAAGGGTCGGCAGGGTACCAGAATTCAATTCAATGAATGCACCCAGGAGTAGGGTGAGGGTTAGACTGCCAGCGTGACCAGCGCTGGCGCCAACCTTTGCTACCATCCGAATTCTAGCCAGTCGGGATATCAATTGAGGGGTCAGGAGAGAATAACCTTAGTGTACGAAGGCAATGGAAAGCATGTGGATCTGAGGTTGATGGAGCTCGCTTATCCGAGATAACAGGAATTACATCCCATGTGCGCTACTTAAGAATATGCTGGTGTAGGTGACCAAGATGGGTTGTTGATTAGCTTCAAGAGTTTAAGTCAGGAAGCAAATCTAGCCGCATATAGCATCTAGTCTATCGCCCCGACAGGGATGGGAGGCATCACGATCAGGGAACTATGGAAAGGGGGGACAAGTTTCCAATGCCAATGCCTTCAAAGCGTGTAAGTCTGGGGTGGTGAAAGTGGTCAAGTGCAAGTTCAAGTGCAAGTGCAAGTGAAGGGGGGTGCCCAGTTGCCACGGTGCCACGATGCCCAACGCCCAACGCCAAACGCCCGGCCCGGTAGATGAGTGACTCCCGACTCCCGACTCGCTCACACTTCAATCATGCCCTGGTGAGTTTTCGTTTTCTCGTCTTCTCGTCTATACCTCTCAATTCACATTATTTTTATTCTCTTCACAAGACACTCACAGATTTGAATGATTATATTACCCCTTCCCGGGCTTGCATCAAGCCTCTTGAGCAGTCCAACGTACCAAAGTCTCGTGCTCCTGGAGATGCAGCAGTACATCTTGATGCTACTTTGCATGTCCATCTGGTGGTTTATACACTCTAATAATGCAGACGGAGATTCAGATCGACGCAAGCGGTACCTATTATGAAGTCGCTCACAGCAGAGGTAGCAGGAGTGGCAGCACGAAAAGGTTCCAGCCTGCAGAGATAAGCCTGAACGACTGTTTGGCACGCAGGTAAACCCCTATCCTTCTTTTCTTCCAATATATATCCCACTTTAAAACTGCAGCGGCTGCATTACATCTGCAGAGTCCGTCTTGATCACCCTTTAATCTCATACGGAAGTCCTCGCCGCGAACCCCAAGCCAGGATTTCCAGGACATCGCATTCCCGTGCTCTCAATCGCCCCGCAGTCACTTGCTTCCCTCGCCGCAGCGCTTGGCCCTGTTGCCCCCGACGCTCCAATTTCACTCGCGCGCATACTAAGACGCGTGCGGGAGTTCGCTATGCACAAACTTGGTTTCGCCCATGTATATGATACGACGTTGGCGCGGGAGGTTGTGCTGCGCGAGCATGCGCGCGAGTTTTTCGAACGGAAGGAAAGGGCGAGTGGCGGTGACAGCAGCGGCAGCAGCACCAATGGGGCATTGCCAATGCCCTCAAGTGCATCCTCTCCCTCCCTGTCCCAGATGAAGATATTCCAGTGCTTCTGTCTCCGCCTCTGAGACGCCCGATCCTCACCCGCTTACGCTCGAGTCGAAGACACTGCCGCACCGCCGACTACGTAGAGCAAACCCTACGTGACTCGTCTTCTGGTGCCACGGTCTTCTGCGGCGCGACATGCTACGGCTTTCAGAACCTGCAGAACGTCGTCCAGCGTGTCGGGCGTGCAGCAGGAGTGCAATTTGAGCGGGGCGTCTGGCGGGGCGTCTGAGCAGTGGTCCCATCAACAGGGCATCAGCCGGTGCGGGTACAAGCAAAGAGAAGGAAGGATCGACATACGACTATGTCGAGGTGATGGCATGTCCGGGGGGCTGCTATGCGCCCCCGAGAGGCGGACAATGAGCATGGATGCCGAGGGGTTCATGCGTGACTGGGAAGTGGACAGCGTACATTCTAGTGCGTGTCAAGAGGGTCCCAGTACAGGTGTGGGTGCAGGGACAACTGAGGTGCCGTGGAGTACACGCGCACAGACATGTGAAGTCGAGCACGCCTATTGGGGTGGCCCAGCGCCCAAGCTAGCGCTCCCTATTTCTCCGGCGTCACTCAAGTCTGGTGTGGGCGCTGAGGAGGGATATGAACTGGGGAAGGACAGAGCCACCTCTACGTTG